>JAVQKC010036749.1:0-33394 GCA_036025475.1 Philypnodon macrostomus
ATAGAGGCATTCTTTATTTTACCTCTGTAAAGTGCCTATGTACATTAAGTATACAATTGCCCGGATCAATGTGACAACATTCATGCGATTTTGTTTATGTTCAGCAGGATTAATGGCTCAATTAAAGTGCTTCAGGGCATTAATTAGTTAATTCATTAATTGTCATTAATTGTAGAAGTACCAAACTCAACCCAGTTCTGCGTCTTCATGATATGTAACTCTCCAGAAGTTTTAAAAAGTTCTGGCAAAGACATTTTGAATTATTGTGTTCACAATTTAAGGTAATTTATTAATTAATTACTTAATTAATATTCATCATAGAAGTATCAAAATCGATACAGTTCAGCCTCTTCATGATATGTACCTGTATGTAAAAGTTTAAACTGATCCGGCACTTAGTTTTTGAGTTACTGCGTTCACACGTAGGATCTGTGGAACCGCACCAACGTGATTCCATATCGTTGTTTTACTGATATTATAATTATATAGAGAAAATCATTACTAAATATGCACAGAACAAGGACTATACCAGAGCTAAAGAGGAATAAACCTAGGATAAATCAACTCTAAACTGTGCCAAGGCTAAGAGATAACATAAACTGGTTTATGAAGTGCAGTCAAAAATAGGAGAGCTTATTGGACGCAGCCATTAGAGACCTTACATGGTAAATTTATTAGTACAGCGCTTTTGAACGCTTGCTCTACATCCTGCTCTACTACCTGAGCCAATAACTGACAGATTATCCTTTTTCCGCTTATTCTTAAATCAGTCATGTGGTGTTGTTGTGGCTAGAGCTAATACTCATTAACTAAATGAGAGGCACTCCCTTGAGTTTTAGCGGCTTTCTGCGAAATAGGTCCACCCTGCGTTGAGTCAGCCATCAATTACATTTCAGGTTGTAGTTTGTATAGAGGTTCTTGCAGTAAAAGCATTGACTCATTAATGGCCTTTAACTCCAGGTCTGATGTGGGACGGGGTGTGACGAGGCGGGACAAGGGGGAACTGTCTGATTGGTACAAACGTGATGAGGAGAGAAGTCTGAAAGGTTAATGTTTAAACTTTGAAGTTCTCTGGTACAAGGGTGTACAAAATACCACTTGAAGGTCCCATTCATGACAAAAATACAAGGAAGGTAGTCTGTTTATTGACCTGCTTTGTGACCTGATATGTGACAACTAACTGGCACTGACCAACTCTCAGTTGACTGCTAGGGCGGAAAGGTATGACTTGGCAAATTTGACTGATGTGCTTTAACTGTCTGTGCACACAAACATATATTTCTAATGATTATTTTTTAATAAACCGTATTTTCTGTTTCTATGACACATTCCAGAGTGAAGCAGCATTTAATTTGCATTTGTCATTTCACACCATTAATTTAGTTAAATGAAGCCAAGCTGTATAAAAGCGAAAATTATCCAAACACTAAAATAAACTGAGGCAAATGTTTGAGTTAAAAAGAGGGCTCTCTTTTATTACACACACATAACATGGCTGTAGAGCACCTTGTTTTGATGAGTCTTTTCTCTATGGCCTATGCACAAAGCCCATGTTGTTTGGCTGACAAACAATAGCAAACTGCGAGGCCTGTGGTTATAAATAAATATTGGCATACTCTGTACAAGTATGTGGTCCAATTCTGGTTCAGAAATCAAGGATTGGTCAAGGATGCAATGTAATCTGTGGTATGAACAATTCTTGTATCAGTACCAGGAACTACTGCACTAATGATTTACATTTTTGGGTTTTTTCCTGGTAAACACAATCAAAGAGCAAGAATTAGTTTAAAAATAAAAATAAACTACATTTTCTTACTGATGTAATTGTAAAAGGATATTATAGAAAATACATAATCGTCACAGATAAAGTGGCAATGATTGCTAAAGATATATTTGTGTCATAACCCAACTTGAATGTTTAATTAAGCAACAAATGACCAACAACTTCATCATTATAAAACTAGAGTGAATGTATTCATTGCTAAAGTGGATTTGAGGATTTTAAAGAGACAATAACTACCCTTTAAGTGACAACAGCGGGATGACAAAGACATAGGGAGGACCAAAAAAGGCCAAATGAAAACATTAGGAGAGTCCACCCTGCGTGAATCCAATTGCATTAATAGAAACCTGCTGGAGAGTGGTGCCCAGGACAGACGGGTAAACTCTGGATGAATATGAATAAAGGATAGACAATATAAGTATCTGTTACATCCACAAGTGTAGTAGGCTTCAGGCAGTTACGCAGTGAAAGCCAGTGAATTTAATTACAGTAGGCGGCTGGCGCAGAGGAGGCGAGAGGCGGGTTGGTCAAAGAAGCGAGGACAATGAATGGTTGAAGGAAAGCTAGCACCACCAACACCCTGCATCACCAAAGACATCAAATATAACTTACAGCTTCCGGCCCCACAAGACCCTGGCTGCTTCCCAATATACACGCACTGCGGTCGTACTTTGGTTTTGACTTATTTTTGAACACATACATTTACACAACAAACAAGGCTAGTATCGATGCTGCTCTTAGCTAACATTTACGCTGATTTTCCGTGTCAAGCGAGCCGCGCCTAAATTTTCAGTGCGCTTTTATGTGGTCCTTTACGGTGTGAATAGCGGACATGAGTGGCTGTCCTTAGAATGAGAAAGCACTTCAACGATGCACTTTTTTACAAAATAATTACACATTACGGAGTTAACTATGTCTGCTGTGTTTGAATAAATAAATAAATAAAACACGTTGAAAAATACATACATGAATGATACAAATGTAAAAACACATTTACAACTACAGAGTACACCGTAAGGAACTGACATTACTGACTGATGGGTTATATTAAGTACACCCAGTCTTACCCGCCACCAAATACTTTTACTGTATATATATATTTCTTCAAACACAGCAGACATAGTTAACTCTCCATAATGTGTAATTCTTTCTCTCATTATAAAGACAGCCCACTCACTCTCGCTCATGTCCGCTCTTCACATGCAGCGACGCGGCTGCTACCGTAAAGAACCATCTAAAAGCGCACCCATAATCTAGGCGCGGCTCACACGGAAAATCGAAAGACGGCTGGCTTTACCGCAGTATTGTTTCGCCGCTCGGGTAAATATTACATAATTATTCATCGGCAAATGCAAAATATTTTAGGCTAAAGACGTACGCTTCTATGTGCATTAGTTGGGCTCATTTTGATCACTCTTAAATAGTATAAATAAGCTCCTGGCCCGCTAGCTGATCCAGATTCACTCACCTCACCGCTCGCTGTCCCAGTTTACGACCTACGGAACGATACTTCCGGTTTACGTTCGGGTTTACGCACAATCTAGGGCTGGGCTAGGGCATAACTAGTATAATATTATACGTGGTTACGCCCCCAGCTCAGGCAAAGTTCATCTTTATTTATCAGTCAAGGTATAGAGGCTAGTTATTTCAGACACCAACCATGGAATCACAAACCTACATGCTCCTTGTTCAAGGAAACCTGGGCCAAATCACCATGTGAAACAGTTTAGTTGGATATTGGATATTCGACAGATATTCGCTCCGGTAACTGCTGCGGCACTAAAGCCGAGCGAGAAGCATGAGAGGCGGACTGTGCGGGGACTGGAAGTGTGACGGTTCATATTTAGGGACCGTCAACAAATGCAATGCACTTAAAAGTTAAATTGACAGTTTTTGTTCAATAGTTTTTAGGACACCCCAAACCAATCTAGAATAATACTACCAATTAAGCACTATAGGGCACAGTACTTTATATGATGTTTTAATGGATTATAATGATTTTAAGCAATTTTACAGTAAAATTGTAGGGCATTTGACGCATCCACCCCAAACCACCGGAGTCCAACATGCACTGGGAACAGGTCTGACTGCCGGAAATGCAAACCAAGCTCTTGCTCCTATCATACAGAGACAGCACTTTGCAAACTCAATACTCCCGGAGAAACCCCCACAGAATACCACGAGGGACATGGTTGAAAAGCCATTTCCAGATCCACAAAGCACATGTGGACTGGTTGGGCAAACCATGAGCAACATCTTGCCACTGACACTTCTTCAGGTTTGCAGATGGGGACTGGTACAACTATCTTAAGATTACTCCACCTCCCATGCACCTTCTCCAAATGTGTAGAGGCAGCAGTAGAACCTTTCTGAAATCACACAGTGATTTTGGCCTACCTGAAAGTGGGACCAGGTCCCCCTCCCTTCATGGAGGGTGGCAGAAATCCTACTATATGCAAACTCCTGCCTAGCTTCCTTGAGGGAACGCCATGTCTGGATCCCTCAAAACCGGGGTGGACAAAGTCCTGAGGAGGGCCGCTGGTGACAAATGGGGCCTGATCATGCTTAAATCAAGACTTGGTCTCTCCTTGGTCAAAGGTGTGGTAGTAGTTATAATCCAGTGTGTTTTTGAGACAATGGGTCAAATGCCGCAAATGTTATTGAGAAAAACCTGATGATTCAATTGTAAAAAAAGCTGTTAAAAAAAACATATTTCCTAAAAACCTAATATAAAGATCTGTGCCCTATAGTGCTTAATTAGTAGTAATATTCTAGAGTGGTTTGGGTGAGTAAGTCAAATGTACTAAAACTTATTGAAGAAATTTCAATTTTTCTTCTTCTGCATTGCATTTGTTGACAGCCCCTAAATAGGCACCGTCACACTTCTGGACAATCAGGAGAATCATCTAACTTTGCAGTTCTGTTTAAGAAATTTACGAAGTGGTTTGCCAAAACCAGCCTCCAGCCCCCTAGTATGATGAAGTCAATGATGTGTATTATATCCTAAAATTATATAAGTTTAACATTGTTCTGAATAAATCTGATATGCAAAAATAAAAAGTAGAACAGAGTAGAGTAAGCAAGCATCTTATTTACTCAGAAAAAGCATACTTTATTTCCAGCAGTAGAGCTCAGTAAAATGACAGCAGTCATCAGTACATTGTGGCACAAACATTTCCATATCTTCATTGTTCAAAATTTCCTGCAATTATAAAGTACTTTTCCCAAGCATTTCTGCTTGTTACTAGAGCAGCGCTTCACACCAACTTTATAAAACGCTCTAGGCTTCAGGAGTTCGTTCTCAACAAACCTGCCACAAACGCAGCTTTGAGGATATTATTGCCAGCCCTTAATTGATACGACCTGTGTTCTCAGTTAAGACCTTGGTCTTCTTCAGTCCTCCATTAAAGCTCTCAGGAAATGAAGTTGGTTTGTGGGATAATAGTCTCCACTTTGTGATCTGCAGGATTCGCAGCTGCCTCGTAGTTGCAGATAGTCACTTCATGTCTATGGGCCTATGTTGAAAATAGAAAATGTCACATGAATTCTCAATTATAGAAACATTTTCTACTTAACTCTATGGCCTGGCCCAATATCTGACCCTGTGCCCCTGGAAAATGCATTCACGATGAGGTGCACAAGTGTGTAGTCTGTCCCAATTGTCCTGGAACATTGCCATTCACTTGCGTGCACTTCTAGAGAGCACAGATTGATGCAAACTATGGCCACAATGCAATTCAACGTGATGTTTTCCATCAGCGCAACTCTGGTTTCTAAGCAATGTTAGCAACATGAGCTAACTGGTGGAGATGGGAGAAACCCCAATAAAAGCCAACAAAAATGTCTATATAAAACATACTCATTCTCCAGGTAATACACCAGTCTGACAGACCTGTGTTATCCTTTTGTTGCAAAATTATTAACCTTTCAGCTGTTGATGACTCTGATAAATCTAGCAGCAGTTTAGCCTGCAGTGCTGCTTGTCTTGTTGCGTTCATAGTGAAAATGACAGACAGGAGTAAAGTGTGCACTGTCTCAATTGTCAGATTAAAGACTTCAGAACACTCGCAGATTCACATTTTTATCAAATGTGAACTTCCACAAAGCGTTTAGTGTGGATTATGAGACAGGACTATTGTCGTTGAGCTTTTTTGTGTTGTGTTCAATCATAGCTGTATGGTTTAAAACTGTATAGATACAGTATAAAATACATTGCTGGGGCTCTAAACTACACTAATAATATAACCCACACACACTACAGCCCTGAAGACTCACCTCAGAGTACTCTCCTCTCAGGCCGATGTAGTAAACCCTTGTACTTTCTGCTCCAAAGTTTTTTGAAATGTGAACTGAAAGGTGGTTAACATTTGTGAATCGAGCAATCCTGTAAATTAACAAGACGCATATTAAGAAAGAATTGAACTCATGTTATTAATGTGTAAGTCTTTACAGCTTGCAATTTGAGCTTGAAAGCTGCAACCAGAAACAACATTTTCTACTGTATTTATTTAACAGATGCTCAAAGACAAAATACAAGTAGTACCAGTTGTTACCTGTGCTGTAAATGCATGTTCTTACTTTGTGGGGTACTCCAGCTCTGCGGTAGGATCTCTGTTCAATCTGAAGGCTTGTTCAGGCTCTCTGCCCGTGTCATCAAAAGACATCTGGGGAATGTTTTTATATCTAAAATAACAATAAGAATTTAAATGTATTATTTTAATACATTTTACATAATGTTGAATTTAATAGTTGCACCATGAAAAATGTCACTCACAGTCGTATTTCGGCCGGATGAGAGTCGTCATCCTCTCCAGATATAATGATGCCTTTTAGCTTCACGCTTCCTGTAAAACTAATATAAAGAAATATGACCTTCTCACAACTATACAACGAAAATAACTTGAAAAATCAGCAGCTACAAAATACAAAGCAGGTGAAAAATGAGATGAAGGCTGTTTGAGTTAGCAGTGAACCTTGAATAATGAAAGTGAAATGATTGCTTTGGTTCACAAAATAACATTAGGTCTGTGAATTATTAGGTACATTAATACGTAGGTACAAAAAAATATATATAAGCACATTCAAGCTATATCACAAACATGAATAGATACTAATAATCTTTAGACTTACGGAATATTGAAGAGGAGTTCTTCATCAGCGTCACTCTCCACAAACTAGAAAAGAGAAAAAGTGAGAGATCAAGCTGTCCCAAAGACAAACTAATTATACTCCTATGCCAATAGTGGTCCCTGGTAATGGTGTAAGACCAGTTTACTAGAGCTTACTGTATTATAATGCACTGTAGTGACACTGATTACTGCACTAATCATTGTGTTACACCTCTGCACCTGTGCAACTACAGACACAGACTGTCTCTGGGTTTCATTAAAGGATTCAAGTAGATTTTGCCTTGTCATGTTATGTCTTAATACCTTTTGTGCAGCCCCTACAATTTCACTTATTTCACCAACTTAGTGTAACTGCAGTGTCTTTAACCCCACGGATCTACAAAAGCGGGGGTTTCTACCTTCTCTCGGTCGTTCCGTTGATCCCAGGGTTTGAACACCAGTTTTCCGTCTCCATCTCGGCTCTCGTTTAGACACTGCAACTTCTCCAGGTCGATTCTCCGGTAAAGCCCGTACTCCAGGCCTCTCTCCGCGGGCTCATGCTCCCCCTCACAGCTGCAGCCATGGCCGTGTCCATGCCCATGCCCGTGGCCCGACATGGTGAATGTAAAAACACGGGGTTACTTCACGCAGTCCTGGAACAAGTCAGCGAAAACTGCTGCTCCTCGACCGTGCTCCTATAAACTGTCAAACACCTGCAACTTTCACTTTGCGACGTGAAAAAACTCTTGGCAATGGCACCTTTTACTTCCGGTTTAGATCGTTCACAATATTTTTTTTTTAATATAATGAATTTGATAGCGAATAATAGATGAACATGGTCAATGCATAGAAAAAAAAGGTAAATTACAATTATATAAAGTGACAAACTAGAATTAAGTTAAGTTACAATTAATAATAGTATATAAATTTTATTTTTATGCATTAAGGTTTTCCACTGATAATTGGCACGGTGTTAATGTTGGATTCAAATATTGCACCTTTACTTAAAAAGGTTACCTTTTGCGTTTGACAAACGCCAACATGTCGACATTTATTTTGAAATAAAAAGGAAATTCACTAGAGCCAGCCTCTTCTCATAGCTCACGCCTTTAACCAAAAAGCTGCCCAACTGTCGCAAATTGTTTACAAAGGGCATTTCTTACTTAAAATTACGAGTTTTATTTAAGTGTAAAAAGACACACAACAAACTTCCGGGCAAAAGTCAATTTTAATAAAAATGACCGTTTAACGTTTCATAAAATCTAATAAAATTCCGATTTTAACCTACTTCATGTTGGGTCCGAGTAGTGGGGTTACACAGGTCCCACTGAAAATAAATACATATCAGTTCATCTTTTTGTTGTCCTAATATTGTCAAAGTTAAGCAGTTAATTACAGAGACTCACACGTTTGACATCAGGAAGTTTAAGACAACTGCAGTAATGTTTCTGCGCTATAAATTAAAAAATAAATTATGTCTGTTTTTAAAAAGACCGACCAATGGGGAGCTTGATTGTATGTTACTGCAGACAAACGTGTAAAAGAGGACAGTGTGTCTATTTGTTCCTTATGTAGTGAAACAACTGGTTACAACCAATGAATAAAAATTGCAATAAAATGTGTCCCATCAAAAGGACAAGAAAAGTATAGCAATAGCAAATTGTGACCATGTTTGCCACGTCTCATTTGACAGAGTTCATCACAGTTTAACTACAATAGTTTTTCAAAACCCTCTAAACCATTCAACCATTGAACAGAACAAAATACTTTCCACTGTTCATCTGTTGATGGTGCATAAACACAATGTTTTCTGAGTGTGCAAAGGTCTCCACTAAAATGTGATAAATTAAAAACATGTTTGTTGTTGTAATTTCATAAACTACAGACGGTCTCTTTCACACTATCGACGGGAGAATCTATTCTTGAAGGCTTTGATAGTTTTCGCCATCATCGGGGCAATTTCTGAAAAGAATAACAAAAGATGAATCAAGTTACTTTTATACAATATTCCTTTGTTTTTCTATAGATGTATAAATGTTCAAAGAAAACTGACTTACTTTTGACCTGTGGTTTGTCCCGGGCCAATGCTGCGGAGGATGACCCTCCACTCAGGGCTGAGGGGCGGGACACACTGGACGAAGAGCTGAGGGAGGAAGAAGAGGAGCAGCTGGGCTCAGAGTGATCCATGATCACTGGCCTGACTCTGAAAAGGACACAGATGCAAAGGTGTCTTTTTATAAAATATTTTTATGATGGATATTCCAATGAATTGAGTAACAAAATGATTTGGTACATGCCCTTCCTGATGCAATGCTCTCAACAAAAAGTACACTAGTTAGATTCCTAGTGGTTGAATTAGGGTTTATTTTTTTATATGTACTGTATATGAGGCAGATATAGGGCTGTAAAAGGTTTTTGTATTCAACAACTCTGTATTATGATATTATGTATTACCTGATGGGAGCTGCAGCTGCTGTGGAGGCTGCAGACGAACCACTAGTAGTACCAAACTTTTCTTGTCGACGGCGTACATCGCGTGGCGGTTTGGCAACTGAATTAACGAAAGCCATTTTAACCTGTCGTCCTGTCAAGACACAAAAGACAAACTTAAGTCAAAATACCTCAAAAATAATTTAATTAACCTTATCCCGAGTATCGCTTACCTTTGGGCTTGTTGGCGTGAGCAGAGCTGATGTTTTGAGTGAGCATCTTCAGGCGCTCTTCTCGTTCGTCATGTAGCCTCAAGTACATTTCCCTCCATGTCTCATACTCCTGAGGCGTCTCCCGTTTAAAGTCCCTTTTACAGTGACGCTGCCACAGCTCGTCTGAGTCTTCTGTGAACCACTGAGAGAGGACAAAATGGAATGACGACTGAGCTGTGTTTCTAAACGTGGAGATAATATTTTACCTGGTTGCTCTGCTCAATGCGATACAGCTGCTCTGGCGTACATCGCTCCAAAACTGGTTCAAGTATTTCGAATGGCACTCCTCCAACCTCAGCAATTGCTTAAGGAGCACAGAGAGGCAGGAATACATTAACCTTGAAAAGTTACTACTGAAATGAAAGGTTGTTATGAAGTTATTAAATGTAGTGTGTCTACTTACAGTCTATGTTGTTTTGTAGCACACGGATGCACTGCTCGTATAGTGTCATCATACGAGGCAAGTATGAGGTTTTTGATCCCGAGAAAACAACCATTTTGGAGTTGAACCGTTTTCCAGTGAAGCCTGCATCTTCTTCATCATTGCAGACAGCAACTGAAAAATAAAACGACGGAAAAAAATTATATAATTTTTGTTTAAATATTTGCAGCCTAAAAATGCTTAAATAGGTTAAGTTGAAATAATTTGGTGGAGTTAACGCAGCACTAATGGTCAGGCCAGTTTGTGAGAATATATTTTTAGGGGTGGGAGACTTAAAACACACATTATAACGATATTATTAAACCAAGATCATGGTTTTCTTACAATTTTATTTGAATCTTGTAGTTTTTGTCTTACACAAAAGATCAGTGTCTTCATAAAACATTTTTAACCACAAATTTAATGTACAATCCAAAGTTCATCATAAATCATATTAATATAATTAATATGAACACGGTCATTGTTGCAGTAAAAAAAAATTAAGACCAGAATATAAATGAATGCACTCTAGCGCGATTCAACAATCTTCTCAGATTAGTAGATCGTCATAACTTCATACCTTTCCGTCTTTGTGGGGACAGTGGTGTGACATCAATAGAGGGCAGTGGTCTGTAGTTGGGTTGAATTGCAGGGAGAGGAATTTCAGGAAGAGTCGGGACAGGTTCAACCATCTAACGGCGATTAAACATAGATCGTTTATTTAGTTTTTTTTATGCATTATTTTTTTTGTCGCTTGTATTATAAACCTTTTAAATGTTTGTAAACAGAATGTTCTAAATTCTAGAATGGAGGCAAAAGTGAAGAGGAAGAGGAATAACAAGCTTCAATTGTCACTGGAGTCTACTATCAAAAGGCAAAAGCCAAAGTGAATATCTTTCAAACATTATTTCCACCAACTCCAACAATCCAAGGATGTTATTCAGTACAATACAGTCTGTTTACCCAGCAATGTTCTAAAAAAGCTCCTTGTGAGAAGTTCCTACATCAAAGTGGCTACAGTCAGAGTGGGAATTAGAAGTTGACATTCACACTACTCTGGCGCCCCCCTGCTGTTTTTGAAGTGTTTGAGCCAGTATTACGCTCTCCCTTCTGAGGGGGGTGAGCCCAACTAACTGTCCCCTGGACATCATACCATCCAAGGTGCTCAAACAGGCCAGGTTTTGTCACGTTCATCAACAGCTGCAGTTATGGCTCTGTCCCAGAGGTTTTTAAGCATGCTGTGGTCAGACTATTGCTAAAAAAACCTAACCTGGACCCAGCTGTAGACCTGCTGATGACAGTGATCCAGACTAGGCCGTTCATGCTTTTATCCGTTCACGTATTGACTATTGTAATGCACTGTATTTTGGTATCAAAATCGTCTGCAACTGGTGCAAAATGCACCTGCCTGCCTTCTAACCAGCTACAGATACAACCACATCATTACATGTTTTAAAGCGCTTAATGGTCTAGATCCTCACTATTCTTCTGAGATTTTAACCCTCCACCGCATCAGTAGAGCTCAGTTTTGGATGTTCACCGGTCCAGGTATAAACAGTAAGTCGATCGGGCATTTGCTTTTGCCGCTCCCAACCTATGGAACCTATGCCTCTGGATTTGCGTGTCCTCACTGACCTGTCTGTGTTTAAGTCCAGGCTAAAGACACTCAATTTTCTGTTTTGTGTGTTTTGATTTGAATATGTTTTCATGTACAGCAATTTGGTCTTCTTTGTTTTGTTGTGAAGTGCTATAGATGTAAACATTGAACTGCAATACATTTTCTATGGAGGAATTAGCATTAGCCACCAATGTAAATAAATATGAAAATGCCCATGCTAATTTCTAAAGAAAAACAGTTTGCTGCCCAGATGACCCTATGCGCTTTTTCTAGATTCTCTAAAGTGGCACAAAATGTCTGCAAACACCGTTTACACCATAGAAAATACATTAAAGCCCACTTCACTTTTGCCTCTATTCCAAAAATTAGAATGCTCTCAAGACAAACATTTATTTTAGAAATGTGTATGTAAACACTTACCTTCTTGCGTTTTTCAGGGACAGATGCTGAAGATGAACTCGACCTGGAGCTTGAGTGAGGCCTCTTGCTGCTGCCATTAGACTTACTGGTTTTAGATGATGAAGAAGATGATGTGGCAGGTGCAGGAGGTCGTGAGGTAGAGGAAGATGAAGATGAAGAGTGAGGAGGTCGACTGTGAGATGAGGCTGATGATGTATTTTTTTTCTTTTTTTTGACTGAAGTTGGAGCATCGTACGTTAAAAAGGACTCAAAAGACATTGTCGGAATCTCAAAGTCACCCTCATCTTTGTTTGTGGGCGAGTCCCTTGGTGCCCGTGGTCGTCCTGGCAAAAAAAGCAGAAAGTGCAACTATAATTTTTCTTTTGGATAAAGTACTTGCTTGCAGTTCTGTAATTCTTACTAGGATAAGGACAAATTGTACACAAAGGCACATGTAGATAATTATACATGATTAGAGTGGCTCTAATAGTTACAAATATATTCAATTCATATATGTTAGGGCCAATATCACCTACAACTTGCGTGTTTAGAGACCGGTGAGATGAGACCAATGTATTGTAACTTCTAGCCCCACTACCCAAACAGCCCAGTGCAAGGAGACTAAAATCTCATGTGTGCTGGAGCAGGGGCGAAGCTATCAAATCAGTGGGTAGTGGGCACTCATCTAGGGACCCACAAAAGGAGGATTTGGGCACAAAAAAATTGGAATTGGAGTATCAATGTGAATAATATTACATTGGCTATTGTCAATTAAATAAAATAAATGCATGCTTATTTATTAACTGTTATAACTCTTAAATGACTAAAGTTTACTTACTTTAATAACAATAAACACATGAGCATGTATGGTTATTAAATACTTTTACCAGTTTACAATGAATCTGTGGGTTTACTGTACTGTTTACTGTGGGCTTTTTGCAGATAAATGTTGGTAAAGCATATACAGCTGTGACTTAAACAAATGCATGTCCTGTTATACACAAATCCTTGCCATTATTGAAGAATGAAATGTTTTGC
The DNA here is from genome assembly GCA_036025475.1 of Philypnodon macrostomus. NCBI lineage: Eukaryota > Metazoa > Chordata > Actinopteri > Gobiiformes > Eleotridae > Philypnodon > Philypnodon macrostomus. The sequence goes on from JAVQKC010036749.1 coordinate 13,070, forward strand.
TTCATAACAAAGCCCACACTATCGAACCTGACAGCAAGGTGTATATCGCCGAAATGGCCCTATACGTCTATCAAAACTGCTATGTTTAATTTGTCTGGATGTTTTTGCCCAATTTTGGAAATATCCCTAAACCGCATTCTTCTTTCAGTCTATAGGGGGCGCTATAGAGGTAACTAGAATCATATTGGTCAGATGTGCTCAGAGCCAGGGGGTAATTTGGTGTTTCAGATTTGAGCCTACTCAAGCAAACTTTGTGCATGTCAGAGGCTGTGAAATATACCTGTCTCCCCCAGTATCAATCCGGATTCCTGTTTGTTGTAGAGTGGGGCCATAATAATATTTTATGTTTGGTACAATGTGGAGAATCACTGTACCAAGCTTCATTGCTCAAGCACCAAGTTTCATTCAAGTGTCCAAAGTCCCATAGGGGTCAAAACATGGGAGCACTATTGAGGCATTCTTTATTTCACCTCTGTAATTTGCCTATGTACATTAAATCTACACTAGCCTGGATCACTGTGCCAAAATGCATGTGATTTTGTTTATGTTCAGCAGGATTAAAGGCTCAATTAAAAATGTGAAAAATGCAATTTTTATGTGAAAAACATAATTCCATTAAGTATAGTAGAAGTGTAGCTAGTGCGAAAAGCCACACATTATCTAGTCTGAGATGTAATGCAGACATATTCCACTGCATTACTGCAAAAAGCACACACAAAATTGGAGCTACTTGGTTCAGTAAAAGTCAAATAAAATAAAAAGTTCATGCAAAAATATGATCATGTGACTAGACTGTAAGCATTTAAAGCATTTACCAATTTATCAAACTTTCCATATCAAATTGTTCTCTGTACTGATTATGTAGAGAGAGAAAAGCAAACCAAATTGCCAGTAAACAACTAATAGGCAGGGAATAAGGAGTGAGAAGACATTGTTTGTGAATACTGACTTGAGTTTGGTAAATGGTAGAATAAAAAGCTTCCTCATTAGTTAAGAGGAAATACGTAAATTGTGTAATAGTGGATATCTGTGACTTCTGCTGTGTTACAGTGACATGGCCAAGCATCAGCAGTGAATCTAAGACAAGGTACATCTTACGTTGTGTTTGTGAAAACATTGTGAAAAGCACCTGTCAAACTTGAAGGCCCTGGCTAACCACTGTTTACCCATCAATAGTGAGAAAAGAGATGTTTTTCAGTCAAAATCACACCGTACAACTTCACTAATTCCTCATAGGCTTACTGGTGCTGAACTTTAAATACAAAATAATAGGTCAGAAAGAAGTCCTATTTTTAAGAGACCAATTCTCTTTTATAAAATACCCCAAAAATGCAACGTAGTCACACCAATGAACTGGGAGAAGTGGGGATTCAATTGCCACCCTTCTGCCCAAGCCACAGCCCAACTTTATTGTACATTGATATGTGTATTTATATATTAATATTGTAAAAATATATTAATAAACTCACCATTATCACCCTTCTTCTTCTCCTCCCTTCTTGAGTCCTGTGACGATGGTTTCTTGTGTTTTGGTGCTTTTTCCTCTGGACTCTGCTGCCTCACTTTCTCCACCTTCTTCCCATCCCTCCCCGCCCCACCCCAGTCGCTGCTCGTGGGCCGCCGATCCTCCGTCCTGTCCCTGTCGCTATTGTGGTGGTGGTTTTTGTGGACCTCTTTGTTGGGTTTGCTTTGTCGGGCTTTTCGAGATGGAGGGGGTGGTTGGGGAGGAGGGGGGCTGGGCTGTGGGCTGGGCTGTGGGCTGTTGTATTCTTCCTCGTCAGACTGGTAGCTCCTTCTGTGTTGAGGGCTGTACTGTGGAGAGTAGTTTACATTATAGCTGCGTTCCCCTTCCTCATCCTCATCCTCTTCATCTTGGTCCTCGTCGTATAACGGTTCAGGAGAAGGCGCTCGAACACGTTTATGGCCCCGATCATCAGGTGTGTGAGAGTGAGGCTGTGAGCGGGATGCCTCTTTGGTGTAGTGACTGTTGGATGGTCTGCAATGACAAAAGACACAAAAGAACATTTTAAGTTAATGCTGCCTTGAAGTCTGGCCAGTCTCATCAGAAATGCCACTCACTATATATTTTTCTCACCATACTAACCATATTAAAGATGGTTGTGTCCCATGTTCAGACATTTCATTATAGTTTTACCAAAGACTTGATGTGTGGTATATGATAGCATTGTTTAGGAGTACATACGCCACATAAGTGTTGTTGCACCCAATTACTCAATTGCTTGATGCAAATAGCGAACAATAACAATACAAACACAGCCTTTAATGACATAAATCTCACAAAAAATGCAGTAGAAATGTATTTGTAAAATACACAATGCTTTTAAACTAAAAAGATTTGCAGGTTGAAGATAAAAAAGGAAAGAAAACAAATAAAGCAAGGTGTAATTTTCAGTAAGTTATATTTTAGATGAATTATTTAGAGACAAAAACTAAAACTACAAAGATGTCCGCCCCTATTTGACATTCTCACTCAGTTGTGCATTCACGTTTCAGCTTGTAATGGCTTCAGGGGAACTACAGTAAGACTTCATTAGCGAAGCATACCTGTCTGCGGACTGAGGAACCAGTTTCTTCCATTTGGCCACAAGGCTTTTGGCCAGTTCTCCAACTATTTCATGTTTTCTTAAAGAATTCACAGCTTTACCCACACCAGTGTCCTGTAAAAAGGAGGACAATGTTTAAAGTTAGTTCTACTCATCTTTTTTTTTTACTTATTCTTTTCCACTATTAACTTACCACCAATATTTCCACAGTCATAGGAAGCTCGCCCAGTCTTCTGAGAGCCTTAACTAACTGAAAAAAGAAGAGAAGAATTACATCACCCGTCAACCACACTGGATCCTGCTCACAAGACACACCAACTCGGTGCAAGGACCAAAACTTTCATCTTTTAAACCAATATTGGTATACATAGAAAACAAATGAAAGGATGCACCATTGCTATAAAGATACTTTTACAAAGCATTACAGTGGCATTTGACAGGGCTAAGACCCATTTACACTAAGCACAAGATACAATTAATTATTAACTGTATGTAATATTGAATACCACACATACTGAATCATGTGCATAATTGCAGAGGGTACAAACAATGTACCCTGCTGGTACTTGCAGTCAAGTGTTTTTGTAGATAACAAGATAATAGAAAAATAGATAATAATAACATAATAGTAGATAATAATTTGGTACTAAAATAAATTTGGGACGTGCAATATGGTCTGTATCGTACAATGAGTAGGTTAACATTAATTTGAATCTGAAAACATAAACGACAGAGCTAAAAAAGACAACAATCTACCTAATCCATTTACTGAGTGACAGAATTATCTTGAGCATGCCAAGACAACACTTGATATTAAACTCATTGGCTTGTATTGTCCAGTAGCCCACGTTCCTGGTTAGCTAAACTGCTAACTCTGGCCCACAAGGCTTTAGTATTGTATGAATTCTACATAGACTTATAGCGTTTTTTGTTTTGGTGTAATAACTGGTAATCTACAGCGCAGTGTTATTGCGTCAAACTGGTCCTGAACAAAGACACAGACGCAGATGGTTTTATCGAAACAAGTTAAAGCTCCGTAAATATGATGACGTCTCACCAGAGGCCTTCACGACATGTCGGAAATATACAACTGTTAACATTGACAATCTTGTTAGATATGTCTTTTTAGATTAAATGCCCAAATGTGTCTTTATAAAAGGACAGCCATTGTACATTCATTAATTAATACTATTAATTACTAATATATAATAAAGCAATTAAAGAACCAACTTTTTAACAATCTTGTTTTGAAAATAAAAGCATTCGTCACTATGTGTAATGCATTATGTTGTATATTGTCTAAACATTTTTAAATATACATTCACACATTTAATGTACCTCCTGTAAGATTTCAAGAGTGGGTTGTCATTGATCTAGTTTAAACCATTATTATCATAGTCTTCCAAAGCCTATTTAATGTAAAATTTGTTAACACTGGTCAGTAATAGACATGCTACATGTAAAAGTAAATGAGTAGAATCGATATCTAAGCATTTTGTAATTTTTCTGAAGTTGCTTCATTGATTTAAACCTAACAACGGTGGGCACTGAACGCAGCACTTAAATCGGTGGCCACTTTAGCTTAAACTGCGTGGCTTTCCTTCGGCCTTCGCAGACCAAACGTCGGGGTTGGAGAGCCAACCGGTAATAAAGCTCCTACTCCTTGGTGTCTACCCGTCACAGACATTACCTTTCGAGGCTCCTGATTCTCCTGGAGCCGGGATTGGAGTCTGTCCACTGTTTCCAGCAGCTCCTCCGCCATGTTTACTGCTCGTACCCTGACTCTACCGGAAACTGCTCCATCCAGAGCAACGCAGGGTTCCGCTGGCTGAAAATACCGTCAGGTTAATTACAATAAAACTAGATTAACGGCAAACTTTGCTTGCCAAGAAGGAAACTGTAAGGGTTAAAAATATATACGCCAAATGTCCTTACTGCTTGTACATTACAAAAAGAGTATTAAAAAAACAAAACAGTATTTTAGCGTGGAAATATAGTAGGCATTGGAAACGGAACGTACGTCACCTCACAGCTGGCTTTACACTTTTGAACACATGTTTGACCTGGGCTCATAATTAGCCTATAATAAATATCTTCTGTCAAAATACCTTTAACACTACACGCCCCTTACCTATAACCACTCATATGACCTCCAATTATGTTATTTTAGCGTAGCACAATAATCATATACACTTGATAAAAGTAGTAGTAACATTTTTGCTTTTCCATTTTTAGGGGGTCTGGGGTAATAATGTTCAGAAAACAAAGGAAAGACCAAAGTTGGACACCAGATGCAAGAAAGAGGTAATATTAGGTCATATTGTAGTGATGTGAAACCTTAATAAGCTTGCATTTCTTCTGATGAACAGAGACACTTAACTAAAAACATGCTTGATATAAATATTATGTAGTTACTGGATGAACTATTTAAAATTGTGGCGGGCTCACGCTTGATCCCTTGAGAACGCCAAGACAAAAAACCCAAATCAAAGTCTGTAGCTGATCATGGTAAATTATACTCAACCCCAAAACTTGATCTGTGGGGGCATTGGACGGGCCTTAAGTCTTAAAACTAGAGGCCATTGGGGGAGAATGTGAGGTACGGGACTGGGTGACAAGTGAGCTGGCCTCTGGTGGGATATTTTTAGAGGAGTGGGCGCTGCAGGGTGCCTGTATATGGATATAGAGGTGGAGCATTGGGTGGGTGAAAGATTGTTGTCTCATGCGTCACCTGCTTTGGTCTGTACCCTGATTTACCTCGGCATGTTTTCCAGCCTACACACACACACACACACACACAGCACACTGGCAGTGGACTGAGGGTCTAAGGAAACTAAGTATAAAACTCAGACGGCAAAGGCAAGAAGAAAGTTGGTCACCGGACGGAAGAAAGAGGTAAACATTGATTACTTTACTGATTTACATGATCATTTTTTACTGATTACAATAGAAACTACATACATTTTGATAGGATAGACAAGGAAGTGCATCAACAGTGTACATGCAAGTGACAGCAGTGATTACCAAACTAAACTTTGCAAAACAGTTGAATGATGCTATGGATAAACTACTGCACACTTTGCCGAATGGAAACTGTGAAGCAGGTACATCTCTCTGCAGTCATATGATCAACGATATCATTGTTTTTGACATGACTGACTGATAACTGCCGTGTGGACCAGCCTCTATAAATAACCTGCGCATGATACATAAAAGGCATTTAACTCCGTGAGATGATAGTGGCGTTCAGTGTTTGTTTACCATTTTGTGTGGCTAAAATCATTAATGGGATGGCTGTGACTTAGTAGTGTGACTCTGAACACCTTTTACTCTTGGTTTCATATTCATAGACACTGAGTTTACATTGCCAAGTTCATATCACACTTTTACTAAACAGTGGCTTTGTCTTAAGCTGTGTTAGTTAGTTAATTAAGGGCCTGTTTAGACGAAACAAATACACAGTGCTCCAATGTTACATGTTCTATTGACTCATTAAGATTATTGTGGCAGTGTATGGGAAATACTGATTTCTGTTGGCCCAATCAGGTGATGGTCCATGTTGTTCAGTATAGAATGCATCTTGTGTGTTTTAGTATTATGTCTGGTTTGTTGAAATATCAACCAGTGTACTTTCTGTGTTTAATAGAGCTGTAGTGAGCCGTGTAGTAGGATCATAAAACATTACACATATATAATTATTGAGTAAATTGAATGTTACTGCACTGTGCATAGGCCTGTGAAGTGTAGATAGGCATTGCTTACACTGCAAAGACACTGTAATCTGATGTGGCTAAGTCTTTACATTTGACTAGGCCCACACTGTCGTACCCGACAGCAAGGTGTATATCAGCCTCATACGTCTGCCATAACTGCTATGGCACCAACATGCACATTAATCGGACATTGTGTGATTTCTAAGCGTTTTTATTTTGTTAATGAGAAATTAAGAGGCCCCGCCCCCACAATGACAAATATGGGAAGGGTCTAATTCACTTCTTTTTTTATTTGTCTGGATGTTTGTGAAAAATGTAAATTTCCCTAAAACTACATCCTATTTTCAGTCTGTAGGGGGCGCTATAGTGGTAACTGGCATCATATTGGTCATATGTATTCAGGGCCGGGGGGTAATTAGGTGTTTCAGGTTTGCTCGGATGAATGTCATTCCATAATACCCCTGAAAAGCACTTTGCCGATATAATTACATGGGCACATGTATTCTAGGCCAGACTCCCCTTGAACATAAATCCGCACACAGGCAAATTTTAGCCAAATGTTTTAGTATGCCATACCCAATCAGATCAAATCTTTGAGTTTGTAAAATGGGACAGGTTTTCTACATTGATTCAATTGTTACACTGGCTGTTTTCCAAATTGGTTCAGCAAAAGTTTAATCAGAATGGCTGGTCAGGCTAGAAGTATACAGACTTATTAAAACATAAACATAAAAAGCTGTGTACTATTTTTATTGATTTTCATTTTTTTTAGACTTTAAATGTATGTATATGTTTTATGTCTACGCTCACCTCTATCTGTCCAATTTGCTGAGTGAACTTCACTATTTTAACGGACTGATGGGTTAGTTGACTTTTCCACACAGGATGAGAGACTAGATGGGACAGCTGTCATTGGTGTCATATGTAAAGGAGGGGCTCATGGATAGCGGAGACTTGGGATGTTGCAATCTCCACAAACAGGGGTGTACTGTAGGATTACAGTTGAATGTGTAATCCTACAGTACAGGGGTGTACTGTAGGATTACAGTTGAATGTGTAATGATGAAAGATGAATGCAGCTTTTATTTAATACAAAAAAATTGAAAATCTGAATGTTCCGAGAAGATGTGACATTGATGTTCTTTATTTTGTGTATTGTATGAGTTTGACATGTTTTGAGAATTATTGTCAGTGCAAGCCTCAAAAAAGAAAGAAATAATGAATAATGCTGAATAAAGTTGCCTACATGCTAATGCTCTTATTGGAACATCCTACCAAATTACTTTGATTTAGTGGCATGAACACAATCCTAGCGTTGCACAGATGAGTACAAAAATACCCAGTGCCAAGGTTAGATCATAGAGCAGCTGTTTGTCATCCTCTAAACTCAGACCCCACAGTCAGTGCATTTGACCATCAATCATCACCTCCTCTTTTATAAAACATGAGAAATTATATTTAACCTCTAATAGTTGGCCCTGTCATTTAGTTAACTTTTCATTGTGTTTTGTAGATTTAATAACATTACACTAATCAAACCATTCCTAGTCAATAATTACTATATGAACATCCATCTTAGCTTCAAGGTGTTTTCTGATTATAAAGCATACGTATATGGGGATGTCTGAAATATATGTGGTTTCTCTGGGTTTGTATTAAAAGCTTTGTTTTCGGTTTGATTTTTAATGACCATACCTTGCATTACAGTATATGTCAGCCCAAAAATTATGATTGATAGTGGCACATTTAAAGTGTAACCAAACCCAAAACAGCCGCAGATATCACTAACAGACCACATGGTTGTTTAGTGACCTACAAACCTCTGCAGAGACACATTAGGCACACAGGTCAATTTAAGTATTATGCAAAAACATCAACAACAACAATACACATTTAGATTAATGTAATGATGTAGAACTTAACTAATGCTCCAGTAGCTATGTCCTACTGACCTAGAGCTTGGGGTGAATTCCTCTACAAGTGGACATAGATCAGTTCACTTTCTCACATCATATAGTGGTTTCGGTAGTTGACTTTACATGACAAAGTAGTAAATCATATTAAAAAGCTTGTTATATTATTATTACTCTGTGGCTGTAACACACTACACTTAAAATGCAGTGATGCATGCTGGGAGCTGCAGTAAACCACAGGACACTGGCACCTGTCAGCTGTCACAGACCCTGGATTCTATTCAACTAATGCACTGTTGTTCTGATGTGTTGTGTTTTAAAGATTAGCAAAGCAATGTGTGGCTGCCACTGTAGGTGTACTTCTGTGACCTAGACTGTATTTTAAATTATTAGACCTAGCAAATAATTTGTTAATGTGGATAAAAAGGTAATGTTCATACTTTATAATAGAAAATAGCGAATTAAAGTGTAACTTTGCAGTATAGTTTATACAGTAAAGTTATGTATGTATATGGGAAATGCTATTTTGAATTTAGTTTTCCATGTCTACACTGCCTTACAGGTGTGCTGTGTTGTGACTGAAACCACCAACATCAACAACAATCAATATTGATTCAAACTCACCACAACTCAAGAATAAACCACACAAGTAAATCAAACCTGTGTGTTGAAGAAACGTAAGCACTTACCTTGCTGTCATAAAGTTGAAGTGAATATAAATGGCACCTAAGAAGAAGGTCCTTCGTCAGAAGAAGGCTGTTGAGGAGGTGTCCCCGGTGGTTGCCATGGAGACACCCACACCGCTGAAGGTGGAGAGCCGCGGGGACGGGGTGGTGGTGATGGAGGGCGGTGTGAAGAAGATTGAACAAATGGCGGCTCTGGACATCGCTCAACTGAACAGCCTGAACCTGCCCCTGCCTCCACCGGTCATCAAGCCTGGAGAGAGAGGCCTGGGCCTGGGCAGTGAGCTCACCCGTCCCCTGCACGGCAATGCACTGCTGGAGGAGCTCAGCAAGATGAGACAGGAGAAGTATGTAAAATGTTACTACTTAAGATGTTGTTACTACCAGTTTGACCACTGATTACAATACTATACGAGACTAATATACGATGACAATATTAATTTGTTATCAAATTATATTTGACACTTTTTGTCTCGCTACAGGTTTCTGACCGACCTGGAGCTGGCCTGTAAAACCAAGGCCTTTGACGTCCACAAACTGGTCATCTCTTCCATCAGTCAGTACTTCAGGGAGATTCTAGCCAAAGACCCCAACATGAAGCGTCTGGAGCTTCCCTCTCTGTCCCCTCTTGGTAGGCTATAAATATAACACAACATGCATCAACAACTACAATAGCCTTAATACCTAAGATAACTCTATATAGGTCATTATAATTTTCAGTTCAATCATTCAGGCTGTAACCAAAAAGCTGTTTTGCGATGATTTAGAGATAATGCTCTCATCAAACTATTATTTTAGATCATATTATTATTATAGAAAATGCTTCCTAGTGTGTCTATACTAGTTGTCCCTGGAGACAACGTAAATAAACCTCACTAATTACACACTAGGGAATTTCATAGTTCACAACAGCACAGACTATATAAAGTAACATGGTTCAGACCAAGCAATGGTGTACAGGAATAGGCCAACCCAGTGTGTAGGTAAAAATGTCAAATAATGTCAAATAATGTCAAACATTGTCCAACATAGTAAATCCATTTGGAAAAAGACAGAAAATAAAAAACATAACTTGCCACAATTTCAGAACATATTTGTTTGTCAATTGAGCACTTTTCTTCTCTTTAAACGTGAGAAATGGGGTCTGCTAATTACTCAAAAGAATAATAATCACACACAATGACAGAGCATATTTATTTGGCCTATTTCTATGTTTTAGGTCTGGCCAACGTGATCACCTTTGCCTACCTGGGTCGTGTCCACATGTCTCTTTACACCATTGGTTGCACTGTCTCCGCTGCGGCCACACTTCAAATCCCGCAGCTGCTGAAGATGTGCATGGACTTCCTGTTGGCCGAGCTCAACGTCCAGACTTGTGTTTACATCTGGAACATCGCCGCGGCCTACAGTCTGCTGCCCGTCTGTGATGCGGCACGCCGATTCGTCCTGGATAACTTTATGCAGTTTTCGGAGACACCGCTCTTCACTCAACTCACTCTGGAGCAGATCTCAGCCTTCATACAAGACGACTCGCTGGTGCTGCCTTCAGAGGTCACTGCTTTTCAGGTATGAGGTCAAATACAAATTAGATGCTGTATTTACTTGATTGCACAATGACCAATTTCTAGTTATTTGTAGGAAGGAGTGGTTTAATATTAGGTTAGAATATTGAACAATTTGCCTATAAGATATGATAAGAAGTAAAAACTTCCTCTTGAAAGGCCAGTATATACTCTACACAGATCTAGGAGGTGTACAGTGAGCCACCAATCATCTCAAGGGAAATTCCTTCTGCGGCATGTAGCTATATTCATCTACAACTAAAAACAGACCAGCTGTACTCGCTGTATATGCAAGAAATTCTTTTATTGATATAGATTTACATTAGCACCTCTAAATATAATCACAGCTGAAATGTATTTTTATCACATACGTCACACTTATCAGCAATGGTTGGCTATACAATCTAAATTTCAATATCAGTTATGGTTAAGTTCTAAACAGTCCTAATCTTATTTCTCCTTTTTTTTAATCCAGATTGCCATGAAGTGGTTGGATTTTGACGTCTCTCGTCAGGCTCATGCTGCAGAGCTCCTGTCCCATGTCCGTTTTGAGACCATACCGGCCAGTGAGCTGGTGAGCCAGATCCAGCCAGTGCCTCGAATGATGCTGGACCCTCAGTGTCACCGCCTGCTGGTCGACGCTATGAACTACCACCTGCTGCCCTATCAGCAAAACACACTGCAGTCTCGCCGCACACAAGCCCGGGGCAGTCAGCCCACTCTACTCACCATCGGGGGGCGCCCCTCCCTCACTGAGCGTGCCCTCAGTCGGGAGGTCAGTCCACTGTGGTCAACACTACATTTTTAGTATTATTACATTTTCACTCATGTAAGAAAAGAACAAGCCAATGACACCTTACCTGGGAATTCAGGTGCTGTGGAGAGACCCTCGTGATGGAGCCGCGAGCTGGCGTCACCTGACTCAACTTCCCGCCAAGAGCTTTAACCAGTGTGTGGCTGTAATGGACGGGTTTCTGTATGTGGCCGGAGGAGAAGACCAGAACGATGCACGCAACCAGGCCAAGCACGCAGTCAGTACACTGAGCAGGTAAATGGACCACCTGGATGTACACTGATATTAGATCTGACGGACAGTATAATAACACATTCATTTTAATGATAATTGTTCATTTTTGTTGATTTTTTTTGTACCTGCCTCAGATATGACCCTCGTTTCCACACTTGGCTGCACCTGGCCGGCATGCGTCAACGTCGTACCCACTTCTCATTGGCCGCCTCCGGGGGGCGCCTCTTTGCCATTGGAGGCCGTAATGTGGAGGGTCTTTTGGCCACTACCGAGAGTTACCTGCCCTCTGCCAACACATGGCAGATGCGCTCCCCCATGGAGGTGCCCCGCTGCTGCCACGCTAGTGCCACCCTACCTTCGGGGGACATCCTGGTGACGGGAGGCTACATCAACTGTGCCTACTCACGTTCTGTGACCTGCTACAACATTGACACTGATACCTGGATGGAGAAAGTCCCCATGGAGACGCCTCGTGGATGGCACTGCTCGGCGACCCTCGGAGGAAAGGTGTTTGTGGTTGGAGGCAGCCAGCTTGGGCCAAGTGGAGAAAGAGTGGATGTCCTGTCTGTGGAGGTCTACTCTCCCGAAAGCGGTACCTGGTCCCGGGCCGCACCACTTCCTCTTGGCGTCAGCACTGCAGGTTTGTCCACACTTGAAAAACTAGGGATGAACAATATGAAAATTCTTGTCCAATACCGATATAGATTAAAATAATGATATTTAGGCTTTCTGTTTATGTGAAATCAATGTGCAAGTGAAAAGTCACAGCACTCATTAACCATCTCCACTCCCTTTCTACCAGGGTTGTCCCCATTGGCCGAAAAGCTGTACCTTCTCGGAGGCTGGAATGAGGCGGAGAAGAGGTACAAGGCAGCTGTGCAGAGATACGACCCTGCCACAGACTGCTGGTCCATGGCTGAAGACCTCCCCGAGCCCACTGTGGGAGTGTCCTGTTGCACCCTGAGTCTACCCCCACGAAACGCCCCCCGCCGCCAGCACCGCAACACCCCGGGACACGACGACCAGCAGCAGGCCGCCAAAAACCGCAGCCGAGAGAACAGCGTGGCCCCGGCTCTGATCAACACAGCATAAAGTAACCAGATACAGGAAAAGACCAGAAATAAATGAACGGATGACCTCTACAGAGCATTATGACCACAATTCAACTTTCACCTTGGGAAAAATAACAGAAAATGTATGAAAAACAAATTTTTTGGCACATGGAAAATCATAACTTTATAAAACATACATTTCTACCTTTAATGTGTAAAGTCAAAAAGAATCTTCTGTATTTTGGTGTTTTTGTAACTATGTAACATCTAACAGTACGTCATCATCAATAGTCATATAATTTGACCACTACTTCCAAAGGACAGTCTGGTCCGACGGGTCAAAATGTATATTACGTAATTATAACTTATTATAGCAGATTTATCATTTCTTTTGAGATTCATATTTAGAAGATTGTGTTGTCTAATGTTTTCTCAGAGGGCTAAAGATTGAATAAGAAGGAAAATGGACAAAGAAGTCATATTATTGGATTAAGTTGCTGTGATTGAGGGCCATTGTGAGTAAACTAAAGATGGGAACAGTGTTGTCTGTGTTCAAGCAGGTTTGAATTTTAGGACTGTGAATCTCTATGAACAGTTTGTACAAAGATGTGTCTAAAAGTATGAATGAATGAGTGAATGACGATGTGTGACTGACATAAACTAAAACGAGCCACTGTCCAACTAAAACTTCAATAAGATAACCCACCGGACTTGAATGTTTACCATAGAAGCCATGAAAGCCATTATTTATTAAACTGTCATATACGGTACATAGTGTAGTTGAATTTCAGAACGTGACAAAAAAAAATTAGATGTAGAAGTTTTATAAGTGCATTGGAGAAAAGTTAATGTGAAATATGCATTGAGAGATAAGGACATTTTAAATACACCAAATGTAAAATAAATAAAAATTAACACTTTAAAATGTAACTAGATGTAACCAGGAAAGTAAAAAAAAAAAAAAGGATTGACAATATACAAATAGAATTCTTTAAGGGAAAACTATAAATCTAAAATACTGATTGACTTTTAAACCAGAAAGTGTGACACAAAATGAATGTGATAAAATAACTCATTATGAATTTGATTGGTCTGTTCCCGGAGAATTTGGATGAGTTTCCTGTAAAACTTGGTGGTTTATAATTAGTGAAGTCTCACCAAATAAAATTTGATTAAACCCAATAAAAATGTTTGTTTTTTTCCCCCAATGGTCTTGGTTTAAAATGGCATGCATTAAGGGTGTGCAGTTCATTGCACGTTTAAGTTGTAGTTTTGTCTATACGTTGGTCATGGCCATTGTGTCCATGCAGTTGGTAAATATCAGCACATTTTAAGACAGAAGTAGGGCTGAAACTAATGGCATTCATCGTGATGAGATTATTCAAATAGTCAACTAATTTAGTAATCAAATAATCATTAGAGTATAGATTATAAAACATGCCATTTGCTGAGCACCGAACAGTAATTAAGACAAAAAACCTTAACACTGTTAGGAAATTATAAGACAGACTAATCCATTAGCAAAATGGTTATTTGCAGCCCTAGACAGAAACAACCAATTTCATTCTTGCTTATTAAAACACTCCCCAGATCAAAATAAAAATTACCATCCTAACAAACATATGTAGCATTTCTCCACTACCTGCTGTGATCCACATACTAATGAAAACATGTGATAATCCCTCATGAAGTGCTCCATTACAAGATTTGCACTCAGAAATGACCCTGGTTAAGTATTTACTGTACAATTAATAAACATTCTTTATATTCAGGCGAAAAAAAAACAGAAGCCAAGTGATTTTTTGAATTTTATTGTTTGTTATAAACATGAAAGGAGGGTCTCTACTTTCCGGGGAGGATGATACCGTCATACTAAAAAAGAGAAGACAAGAGAAATTAGCCAAAATGTTGTAGTAAATCTCACCATAGCCAGACAGACTAAAGCTACCCATGCTTATTCTAGGTCCATACACAAGCCCCATCCTACAACTGACTTCGCATATAACCAACAATTGCTCAGAATTAGTTTGCATCATGTAGTATTTGAAGACAACTAATTTAAATAAAGTAATTTTCTAAACCAATTAAGATAAAAAAAAAAAAAAAGTCTCCCCACAAAAAAATAAAAATAATAAATCACACTTAAACACATACTTTCTGCTGGAACCAGCGCATGGCCTCCTCTTTGCGGATGCGGTGCCTGAAGCCAATGCGGCCTCTTTTCCGCTTCTTGTCAGCGATGCTGAACCCGGGTCTGCCCAGAACCTGGACATATACAGTGCAGGATTGTCAAAAACATGACACAAGTGTCTTTAAACAGATTTTGTCATCTAATTACAATAGACTTTAATGATTGGTTTCATAATTCATTCAATAGAATCGCACATGGACTGTGAAAAAGTGGTAGAAGATGAATGAATAAATGTAATGTAGCGACTCCATCACATGGTTATACTATAGCCATTTTTGCAGGGAAGCTCCAACCCAACAGAAAACATATTTTCCATTTTAAATCAATGAGTCAACTCACACGGGTGTGTTACACACATCACAAGTGCCGCTAGTAGAGACTGAGTCTTATTTCAGAGCGCATCTGTCGCAGCTCCTCAGCGTACAGGAAGATAGGAGCGGACTTAAGAAAATAAACTTCTGCTAGATTTTAAAATAAAAAGCATGGAAGCGCATAGCGGTAAATAAGCTCTGAAGCCTCGCCGTATAAGGGAGTTAGTGTGATTTATGACCCAGGCAAGTATTTTATAAGGATTTAACAGAAAGGACTAGATAACAGCTTTTGGTGGCAAGTCAAAAATTACACTAGTATTTATGAACTTTGGAGAAGTTTAGCTGCAGACATGCCCCACTGTTGCATCCATCTGGTCATATAGGTTAGTTTTATGCCTCATTCATACTGAATGCTGTACATGTGCGAACTGGACTGTCATTCACACAGAGTGCGGTCCGTGTTCTGTATGTGTCCAGGTAACGCCGTTCTCGCTGGTGTACGTGTACATGGAGCGGCACGCTGCGTGTATGTGAAGCCTGTGTGCGCAGCGTGTATGTGAAGCCTGTGTGCGCGCACATGCAGAGTCTGGTAAAAATAGAATCCATGCCCATTTCTTTCGCAGCACTGGATTTGGACACGTACAGCACACAGATAGGGAGAATGAGCACAGACTTCAGTAGTTTCTTTTTCCATATCCATAACACAGTCAGTGTGAATTGGGCGTTGTTTGACCCAAATCACCGGGATTCATACATTGGGCAGATATTCACACAAAGCTGCCATAATACGCATGCAATACATTCTGCTTAAGTTACGCCTCCGCGATACACCATGGTGTAAATTCAGGGTTATAATTTAGCCATAATTACTTACCACGTAGAAGTCCAGTCCGTAGATACCGATGCTAGGGTCGTACTTGATCCCCAGATCGATGTGCTCCTGGATACCAAAGCCAAAGTTCCCAGTGTCTGAGAAGTTGTTTCTTCTCAACTCGTACTCACGCACCTACAGATGCCATCAAATCTTAATAAGCTTAATCGGCCAATAAACATAATGCCTAATGAGCAGTCTGAATCAGGAAAATTAATGTGGTTTAACATACCTTGAGTCCCTTCTCCAGGATCTCCTCTGCTTTGGCTCCACGGACGGTGCAGTGGACGGCAATCTTTTCATTTCTGCGGATGCCGAAGGATCTCACAGTATAGCGGGCTGCACAGAAAATAGTATTACATTTATTTATATAAATGTTGTTCCATTTTACCATACACTGTTATGTAAACGCAAGTACAGGAAATGACAGAACGCAAGATTCAGTTTTTGGTAGCACAGAGCGGGCTTACCTTTGGAGAAGACAGGGGTCTGTCCTGTGAGCTGCTCCAACACTTTAGCGGCTCTGGTCAGTCTGTCTCCACTCTCACCGACACAGATGTTCAGGCAGAGTTTACGGATGCGCAGTTCCCTCATGGGGTTCTCCTTCTTCTCACCCTGGTCCTAAACAGAAGGGAAGACAGGGTTAGTACGACTAGGAGAGACAGCAACACACTGCATGACAGGTACCATCAAAGCAATAGACATGAACTGACACCCAAACTATTCAGTTACGCGTTTACAATAGCAACAAACAACCTAATGAGCTAACGTCGGTGGCATCAGCAGGTTTACGGACTGTTGTCAGACACAGTGGTGAACATATCGGCTTGAGTAGAACCCTTACGCCGGTCAGGGGACATGCCTGTACATATCCCCTAGCACAACAGCGGCTAACACAGGTTCAGCAACTAAACAAATGGCATTAGAAACGGTACAAATCTAATGTGAATAGCGCTGATGTAGGTACAGCTTGAGCCGGACGTGAATAAACTACCATTACTTTTGAATCTACACAGCAGACTTTAAGGTTCAGCCATTACGTCCAGAACAAGTGGCGGCTAGGGTTAGCATCACTCGGTTTGAAACATTTACTGTCATCTTAACTTTTTCCCCCAAAATATGACGCTTTTTGGGTCCGTGGTGTAGGGATGTATGCGTATGAGCGGTTAATGTGTGTTAGAAAGGCACAACCGCTCTGATGACTGTGGATTTAATCAGTGGTTTCGTAATCTAATGTGAGGCAGTACTCACCGCCATGTTGGATCACTAGAAGAGGACGTTACGTTTCCGGTGACAACCATTTATAGTGCAGTGTTCCCTACAAATAAATCCGGAAACAGCCAGGACAAACCTGCCCAGTGTTCCGTTATCTTCAGAGGTGGGTAGTAATCAGTTAAGTACTTTTAACCACCTCTGTATATAGCCTTATTGTGTAAAGTCCTTTTTATTTTATTTTTTGTAAATACAATAATTTTCTTACTTTTTTTCTTTCTGTCTGGTTTAGCTATGTTTGGTCACAATATGACTTTTTAACTTTTATTTTAGCGTAGTTATATACATACATTAATATAGCTCTCATTTCATTCTGCAACAGTAAAATTTAGTTAGACACCACTATGCCTATACCACCATCAGCCTTCCAAATTTGATCAAATTTGTAATACATAGTGGACAATTATCTTCATCAATTTTGCACCTAAAAACATAATAGTAAATAATGTTTAGTCTTTATATATATAAATATATATATATAAATTGAAATTAACAATTAATAAAAATATATTTTTATAGACAATGTTAATGTTTGCAGTGTGTTCGATTTTATGATGTCACTTAATGCAGTAACAGTGAACATTTTATGACATAATAGTCTGTGTTCTAGTATCTACTGCATTACATAAAGTAGAGTTGAGTCCTGTGTTGATGTGGGACTGAGAAAAAACAGAGGATTGTGTTTCTTCTTTTCTACGGATGATTTCCTTAAATATGTTCTATACGTTTTGAGTAGTCACAATGACAGGTATGTTGTGGGTCCCATTTGTACTCCTTCCTTACTTATCTTTTCAATTGTGTAATGCATCAATGTTTAATGCTATTGAATTATTGCTGAATACTAGACTCAATACAAACTACATAAACAAGTTTAAAAGTTTTCTTTTCATATTGGTCAACAATAACATTATATTTGCTATATATATATAAAATAAAAACAAAAAGACATGTTACATATGACAGTGTTTTATTTATTATTTTCAACTTTTGAACTCCTAGATATCCCTAAAAGGCACAAGCCTTCCTTTCCTTCTGAAACTTTTGCGATGGGTTTTGATCAGCATAAGCCAGTCCTTGAGTAGATAGGTGTGCCTCAGAGAAGAGGGGTGAAGAGGGAGAAGAGGTGGGTCGCCCCGGTGCTGCTGAGGCGCGACTTTATGTGGGACGTCCAGCATGAGAATTCATTTCTTCTTCTCAGCCTTCTGTGCAGACTTGGTCACCTTTCCACTAGAAGGAGCCTTCTTCTCCACAGACTTGATCACACCAACAGCGACGGTCTGCCTCATGTCACGCACAGCAAAGCGTCCTGATGGATCAGGGTTAGTTAAATGAGTATACATCCACAGTAAATGTAAGTAGCTTTGTGTGTTGTAGTGGGACTTACCCAGAGGAGGATACTGGGAGAAGCTCTCCACACACATGGGTTTTCCAGGCACCATTGTGATGATGGCAGCATCTCCAGACTTCAGAGCCTTGGGGTTGTCCTCAAGCTTCTTACCAGAACGACGGTCAATCTTCTCTTTGAGCTCACTGAACTTGCAGGCAATATGAGCTGTGTGGCAGTCCAGCACAGGGGCGTAACCCTGAGCGATCTGACCGGGGTGGTTCAGGATGATGACCTGTGTGAGAAAACATAAGGTGTATTATTATGTTTAAATTTGATAATGGCTACTTATAGAATGCCCTCTGTATCTCTAACTGCACATTGGTAAATAGTGCACACATGTGGACATAGAGGACATTAGTATCACTATCTATGATACCTTCCAGTATTTTGTATTTAGCTTGTTTTACCTGTGCGGTGAAGTTGTCTGCAGCCATTGGGGGGTCGTTCTTGCTGTCTCCGGCCACGTTGCCACGGCGGATTTCCTTGACAGACACGTTCTTGATGTTGAAGCCGACATTGTCTCCGGGCAGAGCCTCGGGCAGAGACTCGTGGTGCATCTCCACAGACTTGACCTCAGTGGTCAGGTTAGGAGGAGCGAAAGTGACCACCATACCAGGCTTCAGGACACCAGTCTCAACACGGCCCACTGGGACAGTACCAATGCCTGAAAGACCAGACTGTTTTTAGATCCATAAGATTTTTACATATCGTTACATAGGTTTACTTTTTCTTTATAATGCTTTACTAAAATTATTAAATACTGCCCGCTAATTAGAGATTATCTGTATTTCATTATAAATTTTAAATTATATTTATTTAAGAGTATTTTTTATTATCTTATTCTCTGTTTGATTTTTCACAATTATTGTTTAATTGTTTTTGACTTAACTAACTTCTGATGCTGCAGTTCAGTTTGACCTGATAAATGATCAGTGGCTCCTTACCACCAATTTTGTAGACGTCCTGCAGGGGAAGACGCAGGGCCTTGTCGGTGGGACGGCTCGGGGGCAGGATGGAGTCCAGAGCCTCCAGGAGGGTAGTACCTGTGGCACCACCCTCTTTACGCTCAACCTTCCAGCCTTTGAACCAACCCATCTGCAAAAACATGCAGTTGACAAGAAAAACAGATTAAACTGTTAGAATAGAAGTTGTCCTATTCAAAATGAAACCTACTTTTATATTAGCTAGCTGATCAGGAAAGGTTTGTATGCTATTACTTTATAAAACATCTTTAAAAAACAACAACCCGTAAATAATTATTGTTGAGTTATACATAAAACTTAACCACATAATCTCACCTTGTCACTGGGCTCCAGCATGTTGTCTCCGTGCCATCCAGAGATGGGCACAAAAGCAACGGTTGCAGGGTTGTAGCCAATCTTCTTGATGTAGGCGCTGACTTCCTTGGTGATTTCCTCATAACGCTTCTGGCTGTATGGGGGCTCAGTGGAGTCCATCTTGTTGACACCAACGATGAGCTGTTTGACACCGAGAGTATAGGCCAACAGGGCATGCTCACGGGTCTGTCCATTCTTTGAGATACCAGCCTCAAACTCACCAACACCAGCCGCAACGATCAGAACAGCACAGTCAGCCTAGAATTAACCAATAAATTTGACAGATTTGGCCAAAGTAGAAGGAAAGTACATGTGTACTACAAAAGGTTTGCAATATCTTACCTGAGAGGTACCAGTGATCATGTTCTTGATGAAGTCCCTGTGTCCAGGAGCATCAATGATGGTCACGTAGTACTTGCTGGTCTCAAACTTCCACAGAGCA
>JAVQKC010036778.1:0-12657 GCA_036025475.1 Philypnodon macrostomus
ATTTCAATTAAAAATGGCCGACTTCCTGTTTGTTGTAGGGCGGGGTCATAATAATATTTTATGTTGGGTACACTGTGGAGAATCACTGTACCAAGTTTCATTGCTCTCTGCCAAAGTAAGTATGTCCAGGGTCCCATAGGGGTCGAAAATATGGGGGCGCTATTGAGGCATTCTTCAGTTGACTAGCCCGGATCACTGTGCCAAAATTCATGCAATTTTGTTTATGTTCAGTAGGAATAATGGCTCAATCCAGCATCTTCATGATATGTAACTATCTAGAAAAGTTTAAAAAGATCCAGCAAAGACTTTTTGAGTTATTGCGTTCACAGTTTAGGGCAGTAATTAAATAATTACTTAATTAATATTCATCGTAGAAGTACAAAAATCTATCCAGTTTGGCGTCTTCATGATATATACCTGTGTGCAAAAGTTTTTGACTTATTGCGTTCACCAGTAGGATCTGCAGATGCGGACCACCGTGATTCCATAATATCGTTGTTTCGCCGATATAATTAGATTAGATTTATTGTCACTGCACAATAAACAGTACAAGGACATGAATAGTTCAACTCTGAATGGTGCTTTCACAGTAAATCAATCAAGACAACCAAAAAACTACACGTTTAAGCAGTCAATAATGGCATATGGCTGAATTGAAGAATTTAAATGAAAGTTGCCCAAGCTCCTTCAAGAGACATGATTGCAGTGAATAAAAAAAAAACCTGTTGGGTATATCATATTACACAAGAAATATAACCTACCCAGCTACAATATGGTTCTCAAACATGTATTGAAGCAGATGACAGCCATGTTGCAGACCAATAATCAGAATGATGCATTTACAACGACTTTCAAGGGTTTTTATCCCAGGGCAGAATTTTGATTTAACTCTTTGATATACCAACAAATGTAGTTATTTTTTATGACACCACCCCGTTATATTCTTACATTTCAAAAACAAGGTTTAAAGATATGTATTATATTAAATAATGTGGTCAGTGTGTAAAATATCTGTATAATAATCCATCACAAATCAATACACTGGCTTGCCACAGGGGGCAGCATCTCCTTATAAAACACACCCTCCTTCCCTGCTTACTACTGGAAACCCTTTTATAACATACACACAGAAACTGATCACTTCTGCATCCCATGTTGTTGTATGGTAGTGGGCCGGGCCGGGGGGCGTATCATAGAAAACCAATTAGTGACATTTCAGCCACTACTGTATTTTCTATGAAGCCCTTCTTGCTCATCTGTTTCTGATTAGCCCTGTGGTCTCTGCAGGTTGTCATGCACCTAATTGCTCTTTGGATGTTTCTCTTCATCCAAGCTGACAGCCCGCTCATATGTTGCCAGATAGTCATGACTAAAGACAGCATACAGTAAATGAGCTGCCCTGTTTATGAGTGCGAGGGGAGGACGTGTATGCATTAGCATTGGCCAGCCCCCGAGGGAGTAGTAGTATATATCTATATTCATCTTGGTCTCTCTTCAAGAAAACATTGAAAATCTTAGATAGAAAGCCTCTTCATATCCATTATTGTAAAGCCTTAGTAAGTACAATATTTTATATTGTCTCTTTAGAATTAGCTTGCCCCTCCACCGTTACAGTTTTCTTTATACAGAACCGATTACTTTTAGCTACTAATTCTGGGATATGTACTGTGATGCTTTTTGCTCATATGTTGATCAATATGCACTGTCCTAAATAAAATAAAATAAAATTAGCAAGGGGTTTCGTTACTCTAAACAAGAGAGAATCTTCTGCAATTGCTGTCATATTACAACAGGTACACTACCCACTTTTTAGAGCAACGTTATCAATCCTAGTCCCATATCAAAACAATGGCACGGCTACCACTTAACAGCTAACATGACAAACATTATTTTGTAGCTTGTTAATGAGGCTAGGTTTTTAAACGTTTTACACCAAGTATCAGAAATCCAAGTATAATAGTCTATATTTTGGTTCTATAACATGATTACACCAGGTCTAAACTCAGACAAAATGAGGTCTAAACCAGGCTAAGACAGTTTGAAACAAGGACTAAAGGTCTATATAAGGACCACCCTTAGTCAGTTACATTTACTTGAGTAACTTTTTAAATAAATTGTACTCCATAGAGTAGCTTTACTGGACAATACTTCTTACTTTTACTTGAGTAATAATATTTTGAAGTAACTATACTCTTACTTGAGTAAAATCTTGGAAATCTAGAAAGAGTAAGAGTACTTTTACGTTTATCTGCTTATTATTACTATTTTATTTGCCAGATCACCACAAAATGAAACAGATATTCTGACATTACGCTCAAACAGTTACTCAGTACATGAGTAGTTTTATTTACCAGTACTTTTCTACTCTTACATGAGTAATTATGTGAATGAGTACTTTTTACTTTTACTTGAGTAACATTATTTTGAAGTAACAGTACTCTTACTTGATTAAAATGATTGGCTACTCTACTGTTACTGGTTACTCTGACCAACTATTGTAAGCTAACAAATAAACGTATAGACAATGTATTATGTAGGACAGTAATGCAAGTGTATGTAAACTATGCTCTGCACTGTATGTTTGTGTTTAGATGAAGTCGAAGACACAAGTCATAATTCTGTACATAAAAATGGGGGTTTAATTGAAACTTTTGTATACAAAAATAGCAATATCCATCCTTTAGAGCCAGAAGTCACACAGCAAAACCAAAACGATGTTGAAATTGAGGCCATGCGAGAACTTTGAAAGCACTTCACTTTTATGTTTGTTTTTTTTTGCTTTCCACTCAGTGATTTTGGACATTACAGAAACCAAGATGGACTTTCAGTGAAGCGTTTTGACATAACTGACAGACGTTTTTCATCTGAAGAGTATAAATAACATTCAATGCTCTTTCAAATTTTAAGTAAACAATTTTTATTCTGTTTAACGACAACTTGTCCTCAGTGCATCATCCACATCTTGAGAAAAATCATGTTGAATGTAAAAAATAAGTTAGGAATGAAAATCAAAAGGCCAAGTGGGATATGCAAAAGAAAAAAAAATGGGGGGATTATTTTAGGCATAGACAATAAATAAATAAATAGCCACAAGAGTGTGGAATGTCTACATAAGTTTTACAAATAAATTAAATGCAAATAAGGGGGATGAAAATGTACACACACAAAAAAAAAACTGTACAATATTAATAATAATAATATTTGAGTCCATGAATATTGCATTGATTGTGCATTTCTCAAAGCCACGCCCCCAGACCCTGAGGGGAGGCCAGGCCAGGGGAGCAGGAGCCATGTGTAGTGTTGTTGTAGTTAGCAGTGATATGGCGGTATAGGCTTAAATATAAAGAATCGTAGTAAAAAGTCAAGTCGTAGAAAGAGGAGGAGAAAGGCGACGGCGGGGGGGTTGATTTGTGAGTGTTTTGGAGACATTCATAAATGACAGGATCCAGTTTTCCAAAAAAAAATAAAAAATCACCTGTTTAGGCTTAGAGTGAGTGAGCAGCTTTTAAATGTAGTGTATTTCAAGTATTTCTTTGTACGTATTCGCCCCCCACGCCCGCTTTCTCTCCTTTTGTTTAGTTAGCCTCTCAAGTTTAGAGCGTGCTGGCTGAAACAGTGATGGACGGGGAGTTAAATCCCCTTACCACCGCTGTTCCAGCTCAACTTCGCCGCCATGGTACGGGCAATCCGCAAAATAGATTAATAGAGTTGTTGACATGTTTTGAAAGCCCCCTTGAAAAGCAGCTTTCTGAAAAAAAGGCACTCCAAAATCAAAATTAAAAACATTGAAATATTTTTTTTTAAAAGTTGTTTTTTTCTCTGAGCTCTATGAGAGCGGTCATGTCTGTGTAGGAGGGCCTTGCCAGCTGCATATGTATACCAGCATTTAGTAACAAAACAATAATAAAGTTAATAATAATAATAATAAAAAGAAGAAGAAGGTGAAAATAATAAATAGTGCTGGTAAGACCTGCCCAAACAGTTTTTTTAAAATGTTCCCCTTTGAGGAAACAAGTAAAAGAATCCAGATAAGAAGGAGCAGAAGTAATAAATTAGAAATTCCCTACAAAAGAGGAAAATGAAAGTTATTTCAGCCAGCTGTGGTGCCAGTGGCCAGTGTATCGAGTCCATTTCAAGTTCACAGAGTTCATATTTTGGAAGAAGCCACCCTCAGAGGCTCTCCTTGCTTGAGCTTGTGCTTGAAGAGGAGTCCGTATCAATGGTTCGAAGTCTGATCTCCCCATTGACTTTCTCTTCCGGTGACGATTTGGTGGACTCAACCACTGCGGCTCTCATCCAGGGGTGGTCGCAAATCTGTTCCAAAGTGGGCCGGTCCGAGGGCCGCAAAGCCAGGCACCATTTGATCAGCTGCTGGCACTCTGGAAAGAACAAATGAAACAATATTAGTCCACTGAGTGCTATGACGAGAACATTATGGTGTGCCTGGGTGAGTCACTAAGTGTGGATTCACAATATGCTACTGTGTAGGAGGCACACAGCAGCCAACGGAAAGAATACAACACACATGCTTTGAGTGAGCTAAACAGGGCTGTTACACAAAATGTGTTGAGGGAATTCTTTGTGTTTATGTTAATGTGCATGTCTGCTTTTACAGCATTTTCGTAGTTGGGTATTTCGAATACCCTTCCCCTGATACCTATTTTTGTTTGCTGTTCCACTTATAGAGCCTAGGGGGCACCACAGTCTGCACATTTTGGCTGTATTGGGGTACAATGGACATACCTGAAGAAATCCTCCTCCTGAAGTACAGCCTGCCTCTCAGGATCTCATCGTCCTGCTCAAAGGGGATGTCTCCACAAACCATGTCGTAGAGCAGCACGCCTAGTGACCACACCGTCGCCGAGCGCCCGTGGTATCTATGGAAGCGGATCCACTCTGGCGGGCTGTAGACCCTTGTACCTGGACAGACACAAAAATATAAACAGGGGGAGGGTTAGTTGGTGAATTAGTGATGCGTTGGAGAAATGGATGAGTGAGCACGTGAAGGCTTCATGTTACAAAGAGTGTATAGAGTAGCAAGATTTACTGGTGTCTAAACAGAGAGGCCTCCCACCAAAAGACAGACCAAAATAAAATTGTCTGTGTTTGAAAAGGCTGAGTCATGGCTGAAATGCTTTCCATCTCGCTTAGGCCACAGTACACAAACTAGCTGACCTGCTGTCTCCGCCTCCTACCCCCTCCCGTCTCCGATCCACTCGAAGGAGGAGGGAACTTGGACACCAAACAAAAAAAAAAGGCAACGTGAGCCCCATCACGTGAACCATCGACTCAGGTTTCACAACAAACAGATGTTACGTGGCATTGACCTAATACCCACAAACGGAGCCCTGTGACTCAAGCTTTACCGCCAACAAACCAAAAACCTCACGAGTATACGATCAATGTCTCGAGAAAGGCGAGAAAGCGGTTTCCTAGATTATATTATTATTTTTTTAAAGTTTGAGTCTCATCTAGATGCATCCATAACATATGCGTCATCGCGCTTTTTCACGATGCATAATTAAATGTACGTGTGCTACCAACGTAAAGGCGAGGAAAACCCTCCACCAGAAACAGACACTGCGTCACAGCCTCGTGAACGCCTCCGTATCTGAATATAACACGAGGAGCATCAAGGGCAAACTCAGCGCAACCCACACGGCTGTCTATTTAGGAATGACTACAACGTAGGCTCCCCATAACGGCGTAAAAACAGTAAATAATTCACCAAAGACTTTTGCTTACCATCGAAATCAGTGTAGACCGTGTCCTTGAGAATCGCCCCCGAGCCAAAGTCAATAAGCTTGAGCTCCCCGGTGCGTAGATCCACGAGCAGGTTCTCGTCTTTGATATCTCTGTGTACTACGCCGCAGCTGTAGCAGTGTCTGACCGCCTCCAAAACCTGGCGGAAAAATCCCCGGGCCGTGTCCTCGTCCAGCGCGCCCTTCTCGGTGATAAAGTCGAAGAGGTCCTTGACGAGCTCCGGCCTCTCCATAACGATGAGCCAGCCGTCGGCGCGCTCGTAATAGTCCAGCAATTTGATAACTCCGCGAAACGACGAGCTGACCTTCTTTAGCAGCAGGATCTCCAAAGGCACCATAGAGCCATTCTGGTGAAAAAATGCGAGAGATTTACGTGAAAATAAAGCAGTGAAAATCCCATAGGGTGTATTCATTGACTCTCGCACACAGTTCACATCCCCCACCCGGCTACCAGGGGAGGGGGGACCAAAACAAACCACCACGCACGGCTCAGGGAGGACTACTTACAATTGTGCCCCACTCGGTCACTCTCTCCTTCGCGACGTGTTTTACAGCAACCTGGAAATAAAATGCATAAACGTTAGCAAAAGACATGCATATAATAAAGATTCTGTGATATTCTGTGCGTAAAAGGCGCCCGCTTTGATGGGGGCGGCACATGGATCATCAAAACACTGGCTCTTACCGGTGCGCCATCAGAAATCCGGCTCCCGGCGTACACAGTCCCGAAGCCCCCGCTCCCAAGCACGGAGCCCACTTGGTAAACCTTCTCAAAGGGCTCCTTCTCCACTTTGACTGTAAAAAGAAAAGATCAAGCCATCCTCGGTTACTAAATGGGCTTAAAGTCTATTCCCACAATAGACCACTGCTTAACGCGAGGTCAGCGTTGAGTAACGTTACGCCACTCAGCATTACGAGCCGGTGTGACAGAAACCTAATTTCGTCCACCGGAGAAAACTAGATTTCAAAGCAAAACGCAAGAGATGCAAAAGTTGAAGACCTACCCGGCTGGAGCTGTATCTTCACTGGTAGGTCCATGTTTGAAGGATTGCAAATGTGCGAAAATGAACCAAACTTTGACAGCAACATATTCAAAGTGAAAAGCCGGTGAAGTCAATTCCTATCCAGCCTGTAGACAGTTTGCGTGTGAAAAAGAAGTCGTATGTGAGCTGTAAACGGTGGTGCGGACCTTCTGGGCTGAAAGCGAGTAATATATCCAACAGTGCGGCAAGTCAGCGCCGCACCGCACCCGTCAGACTTGGGTCACGACCGTAAAGTAGAGAAACATTTCCTCAAAACTGGTATCAAATCAAGTCCTCTTTGCCTTGGCTCGGATGTCTAAGATGACATCCAACTAAGTCTCAAAAGAGAGATCGCCGCGATGTGTGTAGCAGCCGAGGCGAAGGTGAACTGCGTAAAGAGCCGCTCTGCAGTGTGCTGTTATCCCGAAGAGTGGCCGCTGTCTGAGCTTTGGCGCGGTCTCCACAAGCCAATATTTTGACGCGGAGAGTGGTACAGATATCCCTCCGCCACCAATACAAGTCGACACTTTATTTTAAACCATCAAAGCACATCAACACATCCGATTAAAATGCGTGTCCACTTTTACGCACGAGCCGTATCCTAATTGTAACTCAACATTTATTCGTGCGTCAAAACGGAAAAAGTGTTTCCAGCAGGGACTACTTTCTCATAGTACAGACGCCCATGGATCCCTTGTCTGGAAGCTCTGCGCTGTGTTCACTACAGAGTCGGGCGCAGCAGCCAATGGGGTGTCGTATAAAAATACAGTGTTTCGTTTATGGACCAATCCTGGTAAAGTTGTTATAATAAAACACGCATTCAAGCGCACATGGCGGCAATACTAATTTACTTTCACCCCCGTCACCGTTTGCAGACCCAGACAAGAAGGTTTGGGAGGGGAAGTGAGGTTTCAGACAGCTTTTGGAAAAACCCAGTCTTTGTTTTTGCGTGTCGAAGGCTTATACACGTCCCAAACAACACACAGCACTTTGATTACAAACTACTACCATGTTTACAATATGGGGAAGTGGAAGCTGATGGTTATTAATGAAATTCCAAGACATGCTCACTATATGTTGATACATAATATGTAATTACACTGGATTAGTAAATACACAGTCACACTTTATTTTCCATAGCCCTTAACTACATTGTATCTACCTCATTAAGTACAATACACTGTGTAATGAACTGTAATAACATGGAACTACATTGTTCATACATAATGGTTAAGGTTAGGTACAATGTAGTTACATGTTATTACAGTTTGTTACACAGTGTATTACATTGTACATAATGAGGTAGTTACAATGCCGTTAGGGGCTATGTCAAATAAAGTGTGACCAAATACACTTACTGGCCACTTTATTAGGTCGACCCACGCACCTCATGGACAAAACGATCAAACATAACGCATGTTTGGCATATACAGCAGCAGAAAATCACACAGCGCACCACTTTAGTTGGTCCAAGGTGTACCTAATAAAGTGGCCACTGAGTGTTAACGGTAGCATAGTTAGTAGACAATACATAGATCTCCATAGTGTCCTAGTTCATCATACAGCTGAATGCAACAGTGTTTGGAGTCTCCAGAGAACAATAAACCAAACTTAATTTATTGAAATACATTCATGTCAGTGCTATTAATACACCGTTGTCGCAAACTCAAAAGCCATTGAGTAGTCTGTGATTTTTTTTTTTCTTCAAAACAAATAAAACTACAGCCCCCTAGGAACACGTGTATACTACTGTGCATTAGGGGAACATGATACAACTTGAACACAATGAAATATGCTGTCATGGATATGCAAACACACCATGACAAAGTGTAGTAACAATAACAAAAAAGGGCTTATAGTGAGCGCATCAAAATAACATAATATCAGCTCATGGTTTAAGGCTTCATAACCATCTGTCTATTTTCAGAGGGCGCCCTTTTGTGGGTCTTTACCGTTGAACATCTGACCCGACCTTGGCTTTCGGTGAACTTTCCACTTTTTATCTTGTGCTTTCTTGTGATAACTGCATTTGTGTGTGTATGTGTGTGTGTGTTTCACTACTAACCAAACATGGGCATCAGAGACTTCTACAGAACCTTATCTTGCTACAGGCCTTGCCGACTGCAAAGTTATGTAAATGTGTGCAGGCGACGTAGCATAAGTATAGAAGCCAGGGGGGTGACCGCAAGTAGTGTTTTGACTATACAGTTATGGAGAGTATGGCCTTTAAATGTTTTAGTGCCCAATAAAGCATGCCATCTATATACAAATTGACCCTCACTGGCCACTTTATTAGGTAGAACCTGTACCTAATAAAGTGGCCCCCAGTGTGGCGTTCTGCTTCATGTTGTGTCATCCTGTGTCTTCAGAGAGCGTCTAAAAGAGTCTAAAATCTCAAACCAATTTCTAGAAATGGGAGCTTCTTCAAACCGTTCTTGGTCATTGCTGGATTTGCAACAGGTTACCCTTCCCAGGCTAAGCGGATAAGCTCTGCGAACTGTTGTCATGGATGTGTGCACGAGAACATACATGTTGCCGTGTTGATTTTTCTGGTCTGAACTTAGTATCAGTATGTGCATGACTAAACCAAACTCTTAATCCTTAATGAGGATTTATTAGCTATTTGAGCTTACAGGACCTAATAAAGTGGCCAGTGTGTGTGTTTGGACATGAGCTTTGTGTCTCTATTACGCAAACGTACCAAGAATGCATTCCTGTTTGTCATATGTGGCTTATTTGCATTTTAAGGGACATGACAGCACACTTGTGGGTGTATGTATTTGCGTGAACCTTGAGGCTTCAGAGAAAATGTGTTCGACCTGGTGTTAATGTTCGCAACAGCGTGGCCCCCATAGACATGCCTACTATCAGCCTCTTGATCAGTCACTGGTCATGGGTTTCTGTTTAAAAAGTCACTCTGACCCTCTGGTGTAATTGGTTATTTTAAACTAAATTCCTAGACTACCTCTGACAGGGGCTAAAGGGCTTGAAGTATAATAATAATAATAATAAATACCTGGAGTTTGAGTAATCCTGTATGCTGAGAAATAACTTGGTTTGACCTTTCTATGTAGATAGGTTGAGAAACGCTCCTTCCTCTTTACTGTTTACATTGGCCAGGGTAGTGGAATAAATGCGTTCAGCTGGCGGAAAGAGGGCCTTAAAGTGACATGCACCTAATCTGAGCTTCTGCAGAGACAAAGCAGCAAAAGAAGACATTGCAATCATTATTTATTTATTTTATTCTTTATAGAAATGTTCATCTCTAGGGTAAACAAATGAATACAAAAAGCCTGTAAAAGGTTTGATTTACCCCCTTTAGAAATTACGTCAATAACTGTCTGATATCTAAATAGCTTTTGGCCTTGTAGCTGGTTTAGACTTGATATGGAGCATGCCAACTATCTGGGCCACTTATAAAAGACAGTCATTGATAAAGTAAGACATGTGATGGATAAACATTAAGGGTTAGGTAAGGTTAAATGAAGTGATGTGTACCAAGGGACTTGCATTGGATATCAATATTCATCAAATATAGGGAACATTGTATGTATAGGGGAACATTTTGATCACATTTGAACTGAAAATCAATAAAATCAAGACAGTAAGATATCCAGTAGGCTTTATTATCAAAGATCAGAAAAGAACCATTGCCACTTACATGCACCACGGGGTCTTAAGAATGCAGTATGCTTCGGCTAAATGCAAAGACAATCCCAAAGGCCTTCCTTGTAAGGAATCCAGCCAGTATATTTAACATAACGACCACTTAACTAACCCATTGCACAAACAGCTCGTTTGGTTTGGTCTGTGCAACACTTAACGGCACCATTTTCCACATATCTTTGTCACACAATGGTGTTCAGGGATCTACCAGACCAGTCTTTTACCCAGACACAGATCAAATAGCGCATACACAGAATTTTAGAAATAGTGAAGATCAAAAATTGTTTCGCTGGTCTAGTTAGTATTGGTTGTCGGTGGTTGAAGGGGCTTGTCCGAACACAAACAAGTAATGTAAAACTGATTTGGTATCAAAACACATTAAAAAAGGTAATATATAGTAATATATATTTTAATGTAATTTGTTTTTTACATTTGTCTTGCTTACTGTGTTTGTACTTTTAAAATCAATACAATCACTGTGTCTAAATTAATTGTATTTTCTTTCTGGATAGTGAACTGTGATGACCTCAGTGGTACATGTACAGCCATGTGCCTTTGAAAGTAGAAATAGAAATGACATGCTATTATGGACTTGAACACACTTATTTCTACTAATGGCTTGTGGCAGGTGCTACTTGACTGCGGTGTCACATCACATGAAGTCACAATTGCAGACAAGGAGACACTTACAATTGATGAGAGAAAGGTATGCCTCACATAGTGTACCCAGACAGCAGTAGAGATTTGGAAGCATGCTAGTTTGCATTAGCTGTAGTTATGAAGTGGGTGTGGTCAGTCAGGGAATAGAGGGCCTTAAAGGAAGAGGTACTTAATCACAATAGTGCAACAGGAACCCAGGGAGAAGATTGGAAAGTGACTTTTGGCAAACTACTACGGGACTGAAACTCACAACACTTTCA
Source organism: Philypnodon macrostomus (assembly GCA_036025475.1). Lineage (NCBI taxonomy): Eukaryota > Metazoa > Chordata > Actinopteri > Gobiiformes > Eleotridae > Philypnodon > Philypnodon macrostomus. The sequence continues at coordinate 11,371 of JAVQKC010036778.1, forward strand.
AGCTCTGAATATGGGCCGCACACTCTACTGACTGAGCTAAACCAAGAGCCACTTAATCTGAGTTTGGTCAAAATACATTTTGAAAATAAAATGTGAAATGAAAGAGGGTTGTACATTGGATCTTAGAAATACAAGTCCAAAAAGTGTTTATTGCTGGTTGAGTTCTGGTTCAGTCCAGGTGTAGTCTTGGTTTAGACCTGGTTTAGTCCTAGTCTGTCTAGTCCGGGGCTAATCTAGCCTAATTCTAGCCTAGTGTTAATCTAGTTCTTGTTTAGTCTGGTAGCTTTGTGACTAACTTTAAAAACATAAAAAAAAATTTTTAACATACGTATAAAAATATCAAAATGAGCCAATAACCTATGTCATAGCCTCAATGTTACACACAGCTTAGTACAGTTAGTAATAGAAACACTTATATATTGAGAAGAGAAACTATGCCCTGACCTAATGTACCAACAAAATATGTGAACCACCACGAACATGAGAATTGCTTTACCACCTACTTGTCAGAATAGCTCTCGTTGTATGTGCTCTACAAAGTAAAAATGTCTAAGGCTGGAATGCTATTGAGTGTCAAGCTCGTGACAGAACAGACCTCTCCAATGGTGAGGTGTTCACTGCCTTTCAACAAGTGCATGCTGCTGGGACAGGCTCTAGCTATCACGTTGACCTGAGAATAAAGATGATACCAGCTGAGAGAAGAGGAGCAATCATTTAACTTTGCACCTGCAATGATTTGACCTATATGTAAGAGTACTGTAAGTTCAAAAAATACAAGTTAAGCTAAAAAGTAAGTCCTTGTTGTGTGACTGGTCTTTGGTGGTGTTCGGAGGGGCCGTAGGTGCCAACTGGCAGCCACTCTTCTGTCAGTGTGCCCCAGGGCAGCTGTGGCTAGACAAGTAGCTTATAACTACCAGGTGTGTCTGTGGAGTGAATTAATAATGGACTCAAAAATGTAAGCGCTTTGAGAAAGTCAAAACAAAAGAAAATGTACCTTGGTAAAATACAGAGGTGGGCAAAGTACTCACTTGGGTTCCAATGTTTTACTCAAATAGGAGTATTGCTACTTCATATAATACTCAAGTAAAAGTAATATTTTTTAATTTATTTATCCATTCATCCATCCATCCATTTTCTTCCGCTTGTCCAAAACCGGGTCACGGAGGCAGCAGTCTAAGCAGGGAACTCCCGCCTTCGACCACCACCTGATCCACATTGCACCAGCCCTTTATGGTACCTCCCGCGGGTGGTGGGTCCACGGGAGGGCCTGACAGCGTGTGCACGGGC
>JAVQKC010036790.1:0-11248 GCA_036025475.1 Philypnodon macrostomus
GGTTGAAGCCCAGAGCGTGGAGCAGCTCATGTTGGACTGTGTTGTGATACAGACATCCACTACGGGCCAAAGACACCACCTGTTTACCCCCACTGCGACCAACGTAAGACCAGCATCTGGAGAGAAGATTTAAATATTATAGACTAGTGTTTAAGATGTTTGTTGAGCTGTAGCTTTACCCGTTCTTGGACTCAATGCTCAGCCAGTCACGATCACTGCTTTTGCTGGGCCTGAAGCGGATGCAGGAGAAGGAAGAGAAGGACTCCAGTCCACGGGTGATGATGGACTTCTCTCTAGAGGCTACAAAAAAAACAGAGTAGATTTTAATTTGTTGAAATCTCAGATGAGCGTAGCTGTTATAGGCCTTGAGGTGGGGGCTTCAATCTACTCACTCTAGTTTGTGTTTTATCATCACATCAGTGGACATTTGTAGATTTGTCCTGCAATTCAAATGCAACACTGTCCCTCTCTCACCACTGAAGGAGGCTAAATAAAAACTGGCAACTGGGTCTTCCCCAATCCATGACACGATGCCACGTGTATGATAATGTATAGCTTTTTTTGTACAGTATTTGTATAGCACCATTTACAGTCACTCACTGAGTGCTTCACATTAAAACATCTTTTTTAAATAACAATACAGTAAAAATACCATAACTTAAGCCAATAAAATACAGAAAAAATAAATAGCACATGGTAGTGTCAGTCATATCTGCTCAGGGAATGCTAGTCTGTATGTTTTTAGATACTTCTTGAACAGCTGCTCTCAGATCGAGGGAGAGTACATTCCATAACCTGAGCAGCCAATTCAAATGGACAGTTGCCCCTGGGTTTGAACTTTGTTCAACGGACAATTAAAAAGTTCTGGTAGGTAGGCCTAAGGCTCCTACCAGGAACATGCCTGTGGAGGAGATCTTTTGGATTGGAGCCTGGCCATGGAGAGCGCTATAAGTGATGGCTCAAATTTTAAACTGGTTCCTGTAGCGCATGGGTAACCAATGTAGGGTGGCCAAGACAGGAGTAATGTGACCGTATCTGGGGATTTAGTTAATAACCTGGCTGCGGCATTCTGTACCCGTTAAGGACGTTCTATTGATAATGTGGTGGTGAGACCAGAAAATAGAGAATTACAGTAATCAAGGCATGATGAAACAAAAGCATGTAAAATCATTTTGAGTTCGGTATGGGACACAATAGACCTTAGCTTAAGTGGAAAAAACATGTGCGTGCATGTTTGTCGATTAAATACTTCTGCTCAAAGATGACCCCAAGGTTTCGTAAAGAGGGGTGAATGTTCAAACTTAGAGACCCAATACAATTAGACACCTTAGGACCCCCATGAGGACTTGAGTTATAAATAATCATTTAAAGAGACATTTGTAAATCTTTTACTATCGTAAGTTGTATAGTATGTAATGAGTTCTAAAAAAGGACAGTAGTAGCTGTGGCTACAGCAATTAACACTCCCAGTGTGTTACTATAGAGTCAATTTCTTGGCGTAATTATTTTTTTGTGTTATGTTGTATGATCTGCCTGTTAGCATAACATGTTAATTTGCAAGTAGGAGTGGGACAAAATATTGTATTGTGATACGGCTACTGTAGCGATATATCGGAATTAAACATATTTTGTATATTTCACAACATTTAAACCTGGCTGTACTCAAATTGTAATTCTTATTTTGAGAAAGTAGACTTGTTTGAGATACAGTTAAAGTAATTACCGTTCCAATTATGAAATTAACTGTATTTCATAAAAAAGATGATCCATTCATTGGAATACAGTTTAAATACAGTCTTAGTTCCTTTAAAATCCGTGATATATCGTAGGTAATTTTATGTAATGTATCAATATTGAGATATTATTAGTATTTCCAGCCCTAGAAAGTTTTGTACTCACAGAAGTGGTTGGCGATGTAGTAGGGGATGTAGACCTTTCCATCAGTCCACTTTCCCCACATGCAGCCTCTGGAGGTGCAGGGGTCAGCGTTCCTCTCAGCCTCAGTGTCAATGGCAATGTCTGCCTCGATCAGCTTGGGGTTTTCAACGGAACGCACTACAGCACAACACACGGAGTAAATAAGCTAATACAACTGCGAATGTGAATCTATCATTGTTAAAGATCGTCTTACACTTACCAATGTTGGCGTTGGCTTTCTCCAGGATTTCAAACACAGACAGGTTATCCTCTGCACAAAGAACAAATACCAACTTCAGAAATGCTACTTTAGAATGACTTAAATACATATATTTTTACAGTTTACCTGTCTGTGGGTCCAATGTAGTAGTTGGGAATAAAGCAAAATAATTGATTAGAAAAAGGAACAAAAACAGTACAGTACAAAACCACCATTCTTACTTCCTCCTTGTAAAAGAGTTAGAAACAGCATGTAAGAGTTATAACTACATTAGAAAATTATATTGTTTGTTTGACGTGTGGCTTAGCGAATATAAAACAATTAGGGTTTCAGGCATAACACAACATAACACAAAGTTGTCAGATTTTTAAAAAAATCTTTAATTTGGTTAATCAACCTAAAACAAAAATCACATGTTGCAACAAATATATTGTTGTTCTTACCTCCTCTGCCCAACAGCAGGCAGAAAGAAGTAGAGCCAGAATTGAGAACTTCATCTTGCAAAGACCTACAGACAACAAACAGCATTGTAATGTAAATGATGTACCATAACTTCCAGTTAAAAATGAATTTTTAAATTAGCTTTTTTTGAGAAATCTTTTTTAGGTGGGGCCCCAGTTGGAGCTACTGCCCCAAGTCCCCTTAAGTTTCTGTCACCGCCCCTGCTCCAGGCACCCTCAGAGCATGGATCTATTATAAAAACAGGATAAGACACGGCCCCCTTTCCTTGATGCCAATCTGTGTAGTGGTCACTCAGTTGTACTACAGCGAGAATTCCCTGCATCCCAAAAATGATTTTTTTTCCCCCATTGACCGCACTGTAAAAAGAAATGCCTAGTGCTGTGCTCTCAGGCCTCCTACAAAAAACAGGACGTCTAGACAACTGAATTCTGTTTGTGAAACTACAGCAAATATATTGTGAGAAATAGCGTGCATGTTGAATCGTACCAATATTCTTTTCAATGGCCGTATACTGAATGAGCTACATCTCTGCAAATATGAAAATTTTTTGGCAAATAAAAACTGATTTAACGATTGAGGTCTTCTCTGCGCTGGGCTGGGTTGTCACGGGCTTAACCAGATTTAAATTGATTGACAGATTAGTCAAAAAATTACAGAATAACTGCAATTTCGCGTCGTGGGCCCAGCTTAGCCCCTGCTATAAGGCGGCTCTGATGACTTCAATTTAAAAACATCAAGTTGAACATTTAAGGGTAAAAACTGAAATTAATAAAAAAATCAAGTGCTGATCACTGAGCCTTGGTCCAACTCACCGTTAGATGCTAACTGTGAACTCCTCTTGTTTCTTGCAGGGTTTTATACTTGTTCAAACATGTCATTTATCCCAAATATGGGCTTTTGGAGTCAGCAGAAATGGTACTGACGTATCAGTTACATTATGCGTGTCCTTGGTCATATAGATTACTGCTATGGTGGGAAAAAGACATTTGGAAAAAGTACTCTGGAACACGTTTCGTTTTTTTTCTTGACAGATCTGGTAATATACATTTTACATATGGGCAGTCTCAATTAGGTACACATAATACTAATAGCTAACCAGTCAGTCACATGGCATCAAATCAATGCATGTAGACATTGTGAAGGGAGTTAATGAAGATCAAACTAAAGTGAAAAGATGCAGTGAGTGGCAATACGTTGGATGAAAATGCTTGGTTGATGCCAAAGGTCAGAAGGACTAAAACACCAGTGCCACATTATTAGGGACATGGTCGACCTGATAAAGTGGCCAGTGAGTTAATTTTTTGTCACTTGTTTCCTGACATGTGTAATACAACAGTGTGTAAAGCAAAAATGGCCACAGCATGTTACAACCCTTTACTTAATCATCTTCATCCTGTTACAATATCTGGGCTGTTGTGACACATGAACTGGTTATTGGACCTTTCGCATAAGTACAACCTCATAAAGTAATCGCTGTTACATACCCTTATTCAAGACTTGACCACAAAGTCAGGACTAAATTCAAAGTAACAGAAACTAGGATTGAACTAGATGAGTAGTAAAACAGGACTTCCCCCAGGTCTAGATGAATCTAAGTCTTAAACCACAAAGAACTCCTGTAGACCACTGTAAAAAAAGAGCACAGGGCCTTCTTGCTGAGAGGAGACCGTGCTTTGAGAATTATATCAAGTATTGTTTTTCCCCAAGTGTCTGAATTAGGGGTGGGCAATATGGTAAAAATATAATATCATGGTTTTATTAAGCCAAAACTGCAGATTAATTGCTTGTTAACTTTGAACGCATCCAAACATTCCTGTTTTGAAAGATTGTGTGCAAAAACACTATTGCAACTCTGCCCACAATTAGAGAAGTCACACAAACACATGTCACCCTGCACATAATAGTGTATACAAATCACAATGACTACCATAGGTCTGCTTAGTTTTAGAACCAGTTTCTATGCTACTAGACTGTAGCTCAATTCCACATTGCAGTACAATAAATGTATCTAATGCTGTGTATGTGAAAAGGTGATATGATATTTTTTCATATCTACACAAATGTGAAAATATACTTTGCTATTTATTTTTTAATTACTGTAAAATGGCCAGATGTCCCACTTTGTGTTGAATAGCACCAGTGTCCCACAAATTGAGGTTGTCTCACATTTTGACAGATGTAACTTTATTCATCTACAGGATAGAAATAAACTCTGAGCAAGCAACATTCTACTTCTAAAGCTGATCATATAGATGCTAAGTGGCTAACTAGACATTCTGGATGACAATATTTATTACTATTTCACTGAGTTTGTAGCTTGTCCCATTTTGTCCCACCTAAACACACTATCTTCCAGAATTGGTCCATTATAATCTGGTCACCCTAGCAGGCACTTCAATAAGAAACACAACAACAATCATAACACCAGGTCTTATAAAGGGGAATTGAACAAACGTACATAAATAGTATTTTCAGTTATATTTGTCTAAATGTATTTCCTTTAATATGAATAGTAAAATCTTGTCATAGGTTCAAAGCTTTCACAAAACACAGTGGTTTCATAGCAATAACGGCCACTTCTCTTTTTATGCTGCCGGTAAATCTTTGAGGCCATATTTGGAGAAGATGGAGGATGCGTGGGACACCTATATAAACATGTGCGTGAAGTGTAGTTGTTTGTCTGGGTGTTACCTGAGGGACCATATTGCTATTATCCACTGAACTGCCATCATGTTTCAGGCTGCAGTCCTCAGCTTCCTCCTTTGCTCGGCACACAGTTTTACTATAACAAAGGTAAGACAAGAACTTATTTGATACAGACAAAATGCATCTCAATTGAAATAAAATTCTCATTAGTTGCAATGTGTTGTATGTTTTGCAGTATACATTTGACAAGAATGAAGAATCCTCAGGTATGTTTTTTTGGGAGAAAATATGCAATAACCTTTAAAAAATAGTAAAAATTCTATAAAGCAAATCAGTAGGCTAAATCAGCTTGTTCAAGTCTAAAAAAAAAGTTTGACTTTTATTTGAGTATAGTTTCTTGTATTGTAACTTTGACACGCATTACAATAAGATATGCCAGTGGACACTGGTCCAAAACCCAGATAAATGGAGATGGTCCTGTCAAGAAGGACAAAACCTTACCTATGCCAAATTAATGTGAGTAGGACGCTTTGAAAAAGATTGTGATAAAGTTGTAATATATTTTGCACTTTGGTGAAAATGACACAAAATCAAGGCAATGTGGTTAAAGTATATATAAAGGTCTATTAACTATTTTTTTTTTCTTCTCAGGCAACACTATGGAGGAGGAGGATCTAAGTATCTCCACTTTGCTAGAAAAGGCCAACAAGAATCTCGGTAAGTCAATCATAGGGTTAACTGCAGCCCTGTAGTTAATTAAAACTCGTCTCAACTAAGTGTTTTGCCTGGTTTTTGTCTACCTTTTGCAGGAAAGTACTTAGACGACCCGATGGTGGTGGACGGGGACATTGCGTTACCCTACGGTCTGCAGAACGCCGACCCCTGCACCGCCCGCGGCTGCCTCTGGCCCAAATCTAGTGACGGGAATGTCTACGTGCCTTACAGCATCTCCAACCAGTACTGTAAGTCCAGGAATGTATAAAAAATATTATGTTAATAACACTTACTTTTTTAAATATCCGAAATGTCATAATAAAAAAGGCTATATATTGAATGAGAAAAAACAGTCAAGCTAAGCTAACTATAGGGCTAGTTATAAGGCTAATAGCAACTCCGTTCCCTTGCCCTTAATTAGCCAAGCTTCAATAATTAGCAATACTAGCCATGAGGGCGCTTATGTTTTTAAAGGTATTGCTTCCGCACCTTCATACTGTCTGCATTGTTTTACATATGCAGTGAAGATCCATAATGTTGTAGGCATGGTCAGACCACCGACGTGCTGACATGTTTCTTATGTTTAGCACAAAGAGAACGGGACACCGTCATCGCGGGCCTCCGATCATTCGCTCAGTCCACCTGTATCCGCTTCACCCCAGTCAACAGACAGAGGGACTCTGTGGACATCCAGTCCCAAAATGGGTAAGACTTTCATAGGACTCACCCATGGCATGTAGCTAAATGATGTAGACCTATTTTGAACATCATTTTGTAATATATTTTACTATTTCCATTATACTTTAAAAATAATGTTTCAACCATTCCATGCAATTAAAACAATAGTTGGGCTTGAAATAAGCTCAATACATGTTTACCCACCCACAATCCACTGCATTATTAAATAAAAAATAACTCTTGGTAAACTACCACAGTGGGGATAATGGATAGATTTGCATCAATGCCACTATGTACTTTGTCTCTTCAGAGGCATTAGTAACAGCAACATTTAAAACATTCTGTTGTAGCTGTTTCTCGTTTGTGGGCCGGCGTGGTGGGCCTCAGGTGGTCTCTTTAGCTCGACAGGGTTGTGTCTTCCAGTCAACTATCCAACATGAGCTCCTTCACGCTCTGGGCTTCAACCATGAGCAGACCCGCTCAGACAGGGACATGCACGTCCGCATCCTGCTACAGAACGTCATTCGAGGTGCGTCAAAAACAAGATATATGCTACTGTTTTGACCATGGCTCTAAATAGCTGCAACAAAAGAATTCTGGGGATCCGGCGAGGTAGGAGAGAGGCTGCTTAATAGACTGCAGGACGCACCAGTCTCAACCTCGAACAATATAATAGAGGTATTATTACCATGGAGCAGTCATGAGGGAGATTTAGCATGGGAAATGAACCAAAAATGCTGTCAAACAACAAAAAAATATACTGTACAAATCTAAAAGTCTACAAGAAATGCAAAACTGAGAAATGACCAAAGATGTAAAAAAAAACAAAGGACAGAACAAACAAAAACTTGGGAAACTGTATACACAGGGACATGCATGACGAGACAAAAACACAATGTACCAACACAGAACAGGGGTGTGGCAGGTAATCAAACAGGTGGCAGGAAACAAAATATAATTAAACATAACAAAATAAAACAGGGAAACATTAGACCAAAAACACAAAGGCACTAAACAAGACCAAAATAGGATTAAGGACACAGGCAGATCATGACATAAAGCATGGGATGTCCACGGGAGGGCCATATATGTGTGAAAATGTCCAAGGGCCAACACCCCCCTGTTTTCCAATGAAACACTTACTGGATTCTGACGCACCAGTTGAGAACCAGTAGTCCACAACATTACATTCTAGTCTGTTGGATGGCTTAGTCTCTGCTTACATTTCTGGCAAGAAAACACCCTCAGACCTCTGCGCTCGTCCAGTCAAGAATTTTTAGCATTCCAATTCTGGTGTCTTTGTGTAATGTAATACATTTTAAGCCACAGGTGGAATAAAATTTAATGTCTTGACTGGCCCATGGAAATAAACTACAAATCAGAACTGACTGGTTTTTGACCCACAGGCATGGAGCACAACTTCAGAAAGATTCAAACTAGGAACCTTGACACGCCATATGATTACAACTCAGTCATGCACTATGGAAGGTACCCTCAAAACATCAAAGTCATTTATTTATTCAACATGATATGGTCAACAACATACTATCTCTGCATTATAGGTTTGCCTTCTCCAGCAACAGGGAGCCCACCATCGTGCCCATCCCTAACCCCGACGTATCCATCGGGAGGGCCACTCGGATGAGTGCTACTGACATTCTCCGGGTCAATCGCCTCTACAACTGCAGTATGTATTCTCTTCCCTTACATCATGAATTGGAGATGTAAAGAAAAGCTTCCTGGACCTCCAAGTATTTATGTCATATACAGAGATTCTTCATGGGGAGCAGATGCAGTAAAAGTTGAATAAATCATAAAACGTGTCCTGGTTTTTCAAAGAATTCAGTTCAATTCCATGTTGATTAAATGTCATTGCAGATTCAACTTCTTATGAGAATGATGTGATACCCATTCAAAGAAACATGTAGAATTCAATGTAAGTTTAACATGTGGTAGTTCTGTATCTGAACCTACTGATTTATTATCTTTTGCTGTGAATGTACCAATGTGAGTATGAAGCAATATTTTCATAATCCCTACATACTGTGTACATATTTTGATTTTGATGGTTTGTTTTTTCCACAGGGAGCGACATGGAAAAACCGATGAACAGCAAAGAGCGTGACTAAAGAGTTCTCCGGATGCTTCAAAATGTCCCTGTAATGCGTTAAGTCAATCAAAATAGGCTTGTCTTATCCTATGGCAAAAAACATGAATTCAACAATCATTAATATTTAATTTGCTTACTTACACCATTAAAAGACATGTCAATGTAAATGGATGTATGTAAAATATATTAATTTGTCTATGATTTTTTTTTCTTTCTCTTATACGTTTGCATACAGTATGTGCCACAAGTTGAGAATTATCAGAGAGTACATGTACAGTGCATAGTGATAAGTGAGCTGGCTTAGCATTGACCCAACGGCAAAATGGCATTTGTTTTAAAGAGAAACACCTTTGGGAAAATAACAGATGCTTAAGTTAGGCCAAAATGTCATGCAAACACTTGAAACTAAATGAAAAGAAGAAGAAATAAACCAATACAGCTAAGTGCTTAATGATTTGATATAGTTTGTACTGATAAAAATGGTAAAATATTAGCATTTTAAACAAAGAACGTCACGTAAAAATGACATAGCTACATAAAAAGAATACATGTCTACTTTTTTAATTTGAGCTCATTGTGTCAAAAGTATTAACTTGATTTGCCTCCTCCATCGTCTTTAGTTTTAATTCTGCTTTTACGTTCAAAATGACACGCCATTGTCTTAGCTTATGGTGCTTTATAAGAAATGATGTTCACTTATTGTACTCGTATTAATATCCTGATTCTAATTAATAAATACTTGCAAGATATTCAAATAGCATCAACATGTATTGTCTCAGTGTTTATAAACAGTATATTTCACTCTTCTGGGTTGTCCATAGTGATAGTGGGTCTCACCCCTGCATAGCATTGTATATGAGATAATACTAATGTAACAATGACAAAGTACATTAACTTGGTGACAGTAAAACCAAAGCCCTGTTTAAGCATGTGTGACTTTTCCCAGTCACAGTAGTGTATGGTAGAGTATATCCCACATGTGTATCTCGGTACATTCACAAGTACATTCACTGATAATGACCGGCCTATAAAAACACTGCCTAGCCTTAGCAGTTCACAGAAGATCAGAAGATCAAAGGTAAGCTCAAGACAAACATTACTATACTATTTTAATCTTAGAATTAAACATTTTTGAACTAGTCCTCTATCTTGCAGGTCTAAGATGTCCACCCTCAGGTTCACAGCTCTGGCTCTGCTGCTTCTCTCTGCCTGCTGTTGGGCAGAGGAGGTAAGACTAGCTGCTGAGTACCACATCAGAAAATATTTGCAACTATGAGACCAGATATAACCAGGACATAACCAGATACAAACCAGGATTACCATTAGTGCAAAAGATGCCTGACTACCGCTGAATTAGCCCAATGGTGGACACATGAAATGCCTACAAGTTGTTTTCCATAGCAGGCATTACGTTCCATACCATACACATTAATGAAGCTAATATTTTCATTTTGTATATATGTATATATATAAAACATACATACATACATACAACACATATTTACTAACTCTAGATATGGTTTTATGTGAAAATCTGGAAATATCCATCCATTTTTTAACTCCACAGAATGTAGCGCCAACGACCGTGCCTTGATCAAAATCACCTTTCTCATTCTGATGTTTAGTTTGAACTTCAGCAGATTGCCTGAGCATATGAGAACAATTACGTCTAACAAAATCTCATATTTTTGTAAACTTTTGAAAAACCTATAATAAATGAATATGAATCTTTCAGAATGATTGTATGTGTGCCTGATAAACTACTGAGAATGTGTGTATTTTAATTGTTGTGGTCTATTTCTAATGATATTCTTTCCTTCCTGATGCCACACTGGACAAATAGGCAGGTATTGGATTTTTCTGTGCTATTCTATTTGAACTATCTCTGAGTAGATCAGACATTGTGCTTTTAAGTAACATCATTTGTATTCTGTATTTTGACAGAGGAGAACTCAGACCTCTCTGTGTCTGAACTTCTGGAGAGAGCCAACAGTGATCTGGGTAAGTCAGTATGTTGTTTGAATAATATATCATGGTACAGGCTACAGTGCAGATTCTTATAGCTTTAGGCCTGGTTTAGTGGTTTATACCTTGGTTAGGTGACACGGTGGTCCAGTGGTTAGCACTGTCACTTCACAGCAAGAAGGTCCTGGGTCAGAGTCCTGGACCGGTCACCAGGGCCTTTCTGTGTAGAGTCTGCATGTTTCTCCCCGTGTCTGGGTGGGTTTCAGGCAGTGGCGGCTGGGCGATTGGGCGGCGCCCTCCCTGCCAATTCCCTCCCCATTTTTTTTTAAAATTAAAATAAAATTAAAATATTTACTAGTTTGTTAAAATGTGTTTTAACTGATCCGGGTATAAATAATAAACAATAAACTGATAAATAATATACAATTTTAAACAAAAATAAAAATGTAGTCTTCTGTCTTTCAAGCTACAGGGCGTACGTGCTCCTGGTGGAGGCGGGCTCTTAGCATATCTGACAAATCAAAATCTGTTAAAAG
>JAVQKC010036802.1:0-12101 GCA_036025475.1 Philypnodon macrostomus
TTGGATCAATAAAAGTGCATCAAAACATTAATTAGTGAATTATTTAATTGTCATTAATCGAAGATGAACCAAACTCAATCCAGGTCAGGGTCTTCATGAGATGTACCTGTGGGTCAAAGGTCAAACTGAAGTTCTCGTATGTCCCGACCACAGCCTGGTGTGTGGCGGCCCCTGGTGGACACACTCATACACAGCAGCTCACTTCAGTTTGTGTGGGCCGGACCAGAGCTGGACACAGCCCACGCCCTGGACCGAACCACAGCAGACTGCTCCCACGTGTTGGGTGGTGCCCCAGGGCAGCTGTGGCTACAGATGTATCTTACCGCCACCAGCGTGTGATTGTGGTGTGGCATAATATACTAGCTACAAAAAGGCGGACATTCGTGATTACTTCACGTATATAATGATGACCCGGGTCACAGTCCAGTAACGGTCATTTCTTTATGGTTTATATAAACTGACTGAAGACCCTCCGCGAGAGCACAACAAATAACCACGAACATTTATTTATTTATTTATTTATTTAATTGTTTGTGATGTTTTGTTGTCAACGGGAGCAGGGCAGTATCCCAGAATGCATCGCGGCTGAGGCTAACGGCTAACGGCTAACAGCTAACAGCTAACAGGCTAACAAGCTAACCCCGCAGACCAGAGCAGCTCTCCCCGGGTACAGACATACACTCACCGGCTCCAACTTCGTCCCGGAGCCGCCTCTCTCTCCCCTCTCTCGGGCTCACGCAGCGGCAGGCCCCGGTGTCACCACACACCCACCATGATTAAGCTGTTCTCCCTGAAGCAGCAGAAAAAGGACGAGGAATCCGCCGGAGCGAACAGGACCGGGGCCGGGGGCAAGAAGGCCAGCGCGGCCCAGCTACGGATCCAGAAGGGTGGGTCTCGGTCCGAGCCGCGGCGTGTCCTGCAGCGGGCACCCGGGTAACAGGCCTCTGAACCGGCCACACAATCAACACACAGCCCGCTGAACCTGGGGCTGCAGCCGGGCTCAGGCTGGAGATAAAAGTTAGCCTAATGCTAACAACAGAAACCAGGATTTAACAACCCGGGACTAGATCAGTTTAGTCCTGGTTTAGTCCTGGTTTAGACCTGGTTTAGACCTGGTTTAGACCTGGTTTAGTCCTGGTTTAGACCTGGTTAAGACCTGGTTTAGTCCTGGTTTAGACCTGGTTTAGAAGATTTAACATTAGGGGGGCTTTTAGGGCTCTTGACTTTGGGAATGACTGCTGGAAACAAAAATACTATTTATATACAACATTAGTAGAAGAAGCTTACACCATCAAGCTAATAGAGCTACAAAAATTCAGCTTGACAGTGCTGGAGGTTATAAACAATTTTATCTTTGAAGCCACAGGCCGTATCCAATCATGCCAGGTGCCAGGACTGCCCCCTGAGCCAGACCCCTGCCATAGAGACATAAACTCATCAAAATGTAGTTCAATGAATTAATACTGTATATCTTCTAAATGCAAAAATAAACATGAGTTATATGCAAATTTGTGCCCTAAAAAGGATAATACAAAGCATAGGCTATAGACAGGCAAAATAAATGAGGTTCCTAATACGCTGTAGGTTCAAGGTAAGTGTTGCATTAGAGGAAACACATGAATTCATCTTAAAGAGCTTAAGTGGGCTGTTAGTTGGTCCTTAGAAATTCAAATAAACAGCGCTGACCAAGTATAAACAATGTGTTCATAATGGCCGGGATTGATCATGTTCACATCTGGAAACATTAGGTGCCTATTTATGGTATTGTAAAGGGACGCAGTGGCAAAGCGATGGTACTGTGGCCACTCAGCAAGGAGGTTGTAGGTTTGATTCCTGGGCCAGCAGAATCCAACCTCTTTATGTGGAGTTTGCATGACCTCCTCGTGTTATTGTGGTTTCTCTCTGGCTTTCTCCTACTGTTCATGTGCATTCATCAGGGACTGGAAAATAGAGTAAATAACTTATCAGTGTATGTGTGCAGCTAACTGGGTGGAAGGCTCTATTTCTGTGACTAACTGGTGCACACCGTCTAAGGCCCATAGTTGCTGGGACAGGCTCCAATCACCCATGACTACCAACTGTAAGTGTTATTCTGAGTTCCTAGATTTGCATTATTGTTTGTTTATCTCAGAGAAGACTTGGTGAAGGTGAAGCAGCCGTGGGAGGATCAGCTGTAGTCTCTGGACGCTAAAACGTTTTAATTAGCATTGGTTTGGGTCACAACACAGACATCCATCGGAGAGTGTTCAATATTTCATTAAAGGCCTCTTGCTCTACACCTCTGTTCACCACAAACCCCGATCCTCCTCACCTCTCTCTCTACTGACTCCCATTAATCTGCACAAAGTCTTAACAAGAACAGCTGTCACAGGCGACGTGCAGCCCAGACGTGTGGCTGTGCACTCATGTGAAGGTATTTTAAACTAAGAGGATTAAGTCCAAAAGATAAGCATGTCAAAACTTTAACAAATATACTGGATCTAAAATACATTCAGTTATTATTGATGTTGAATACAGTGGTTCCACTACATGAGCCTGTGAAGCAGAGGTCTTGACACAGTTTAGACCTATTTTAGACTTATTAGACTCATTTTTACTTTGGTATTTAGATCTCAAGGTCAACTCAAAGAATTTTACAAGACATCATTAACCATGTCTAAACCAGGTCTAAACCAGGACTAAACCAGGACTAAACCAGGACTAAACCAGAACCAAACCAGGACTAAACCAGGACCAAAGCAGGACTAAACCAGAACCAAACCAGGACTAAACCAGGTCCAAACCAGGACTAAACCAGGGCTAAATCAGATCTAAACAGGTCTAAACCAGGACTAAACCAGGTCTAAACCAGGACTAAACCAGGACTCAACCAGGTCTAAATCAAGACTAAACCAGGTCTAAACCAGGACTAAACCAGGTCTAAACCAGGACTAAAGCAGGACTCAACCAGGTCTAAACCAGGACTAAACCAGGACTCAACCAGGTCGAAACCCGGACTAAACCAGATCTAAACAGGTCTAAACCAGGACTAAACCAGAACTAAACCAGGTCTGCTACCTCTGTAGCCACAGCTGCCCTGGGGCAGAACTACAGAATCACGGTTTCCAACAACTGCCTCTCCAACCACCACCGAACACACAACAACAATCACATATTCATTAATGCAGTAGGTACAGTGTGTTGCCCAAGGACACAACAGCAGAAAATTCAACTACCAACCTTCTTTTGAGCAGCCCTCAGTCTGTACATTCTCCTTGTGTTTGCACAGTTTCCTCTCATCAACCTAAAACATGCACAATAGATGTGATCAGTAGAATGTTGCTACTGCTCCAGAGGTACTGAAGGATGAGAGATATTAGCTATCTCTTCCCACAGATATCCAATATTTTCTCCTTGTTATTCTTTGTTGTTCTTCAGTGTGCTGGTCCATTCTCCTAGTTAGCATTTAAATTACTTGGCTAATTGCCCCAGTGCAATAACACAAGATACATATGTTTGTTTGTGTGATGTCTGCATGTTGAAAACCAGATTAACTAATTCTCCTAAGCTCACGTGATTGGAACAAGGCTTTAAGGCTTGTTTTTGGGGTAAAGAATGGTGAGTTAGCCACTCCCCACATGGAAGACAGATCCAAAAAGGACTCCTGGGAGATTCTAGGTGTCTGCTGCAGAGGATGTGTCCACAGTACCCTCCCCTTTATCGCTGATGCAATGGATTAGTCCAGTCCTTGTTAAGTCCCGGTTTATACCTGTTTGGGGCCTGTCTCTATATTGTCTTTATTTTATGTGTTAAACATTATCCGCGCTACACCAGACAGATTACTTACTTTAAAACTTCACTAAAACTGCACATTTTTCACTTTCATGTACAATCACAGCCCAGCAGCAGAGATCCTGGAGCGACAGTCTGATGGAGAAACTGAGCTGAACTGCTGTAAGTCTATATGCATTTATCTCAAGTTCCTCTAAAACAATGTGAGCTAAAATTAGCGGTTAGCATGAGAGGGCCTGCGGGCGTGCTTTACCTTCAGAAGAACCCTCCTCATGCTGATATCTCCATCACATTCCCTCACTCGCGGAGTTGGGACTTCTGGAGCATGCCTGTGTGGGACTGATAAGCAGATGTATGTAAATTAATCTGAGCACTGTCCAACAGAAGAGTTACGGTTTCATGACAAAAACGCACAATGAAACTAATCTAGTCTGGGTGAGATGCTGAGTTGCTGAAAGAGATGTCAGATGATAGTTGTGTTTTTTGAGTCGAGAGCCAATGTCCTAGTTTGGTTTTGGGCCAATGTAATCCTCAAATGCACCTTATACTGCATTTCACTCAGAATGGAGGGGTGAGCAGCTGTAAAATATGCATACCGACTGAGCTAGAGTCCTAACTTGACTAACGCTTAGTCAGGGTGTGCCCCAGGGGTCTGTGCTTGGACCTCTCTATTTCACCGTTGAAATTATCAAAGCCTGCAGCTATAAAAGTCTAAACAAAAACACACACATTACAGTCCTCACCAGCACAAACAAAGCAGTTTTGTGTCTGATATGGTGCCAACTCACAACCAATATTCACATAAACTAGGCAGTCCATTAATGGAGCACTATGCAACTTTTTACATACTACAAACCGTCAGTCAGTGTGATCCTAAATGTTGTTGTGGGGTGAATGAAGCTTCCTTGCTAGGATGAATGTCCCTGGAAGTCTCAGGTCAAGTCACAGGTCTTGCCCAAAACCACAAATTGCTTTTAAACAGGCTTTTACAGAGCGAGCTTCAAACTGAGCAGACCTGGTGTTTTTGTGTTGAACAGTAGATTCATGTCTAGAGTGTACATATAAAGTCTATATTCTTTGTGTGTTCTGTGGACGGTGTTATTCTCTGAAACTGTAGGGGGCGCTCTGTGAAGGAGAAATGAACAGTGAAGTCCTGGACAGTATGAATAGGTGCGTTTTTCCATTGTTCTGACACCACCATACCATATCACTGTATTGAACCCACATTCACCATTATCTTTGTTGGTCCTCCATTCCATGCACTCAGCTCAAAGTGAGCTCAAAGACGATGACGTTGCATCTCAAATCTAGAAGAAATAACCCTCGAGAAACTGAAGCCTTCAAATGTTGAAGGGTGACGTTTTACTGATACTGAATGAACAATGCCCAGACCATCACCAGATCACCGATACAACATCTGCACAAATATAACGTTTAAAAAAAATGTAATACAGTGGTTCTCCAACTGCAGGAATCACTGGTTGCACTTGGGCTCATTTTAGGGGTACTTTTCCAGTTCAAGCCACTGGTAGGGGGCTTGAATATGACCTGCACAAATCCTGGTCAATTTTGGTTTAGACTTGGTGTGGTCCTTAGACCTGCTAAACCTGATTTAGATCGTTCAATAGTTTTATATGATTTTGATGATTTTGTTAAGACCTGGGCAAATCTGAAATGGATAAATCTTGATTTTTAACTGGTTTAGTCTTGTTTTAGTCAAAATATTTGGAGGCTGTTTGAGGACCACGTGGTCTTTGTCTCGTGTGTGACTTTATATAAAATATTTTTGGGGACACTTGGAGAGGAGTGCTGTCTGCTCCAGTCAAACGTGTTCCTCTGCAGAAACAGGAAGTGTAATCAGGCTGAGGATGTCCCGTGGAGCTGTCCCATTCAGTGCTTCTGGCATCTGCTTCTCCAGCTCCGAAAGCACTACCCGCACCCTCTCTAGCTCAATCCTGTCAAAACACTCTGTAATTATGTTCAACGTCCCCATTCAGACAAGAGCCTGGTGTTTGTTTGTGTCTTCAAGTCCCAGCTGCTCCGCTAATGCCTCATAAAACGCATGAATTACCTCCATAAATATCCATTTAAGAGGCGCTTATACAAGAAGACAGACTGAACTTTGGGAGCTGTGGGATTCTGGGTAGTGTTGGTACCAAACACCAGGGTTTTTGTGGGACTTTATACCGAAATGTTTAAAGACATCACACGTAAATAAAAGAAAGAAGCATCATGCATGTAGAGGTTCATAACTTTATCAGCACAGAAAGTTTGCCCAAAATATCATACGAAAAATATGCTCTTGGGTGGTCACAGCTTCCACAGGCATTGCATGAGTTTTATTTATTCCCTGCCAATCATACACCGATGATGTTAAGCTAACTATGTTGCCACTGCCACGCTGGGGCAGACTGACAAAGATGTGGCAGCCATATCACGCCCATAACCTCTCAGACCACCACAACAATCACACGAAGACGTTCACATAGGTCTTGGCTAAGGAGACATCCAGAGACCACCAACTAAAAAGCTACCCCATCTCAAGGTATTTTTTGAATGATTGCCAATTCACAAAAATACATACTAACACCTGACCTGATGCTAATAATGTTTGGAGAAAGGTCTAACCCAATGGAAAATTACATACTTGACAGAACAGGACTTTGTATTTCCCCACATCACTGCAGCTGTCACATGACTTATCAGCTGCTATCTGCTCCCGGCTGTCACTCCGAACCATTCACTGATGCAACTGTTGGATGTTTCCTGACACCTGCTTGTACAAAAGTCACATGTTTGCAAATTCAATCCACTACCAAACATTTTTGGACCTTGAAGTGGGTCATGGGCATTTTTTGGCAGTTTGGAGAGTGAACAGAATTGCAGAAACACTTTTATATTCTCTAAGACGAATAAAAAGATTGTAAAATGGAAATAGTGCATATTTTTGGGTCCAAGATAACCCCAGTTAAGCCGTCCAGACTCAGTAATCTCGTATTATACATTATACACCTTGTCAAATTACATCTTCAAAAGTCTTCATAGAATTTCATCTTTTGGCCAACAGAGATCAAACCTGAGGCATGGTTTCAGATCCCGGGAAGGAGTCTGCATGTCCTCCCCATGTTACCGCGGGTGCTGTACTTCCTCTAATTGCCCCTGGTGAATGAATGAGAGTGAATGATTTTTGTTCTTTTGATGTCTCTGTATTAACCCCGGACGTACCCCAGCCTGTAGACTCCAAACACACAGAGGATAAATTGATTTCCAAATGACCTTGGACCTAGAGTAAAAAGCTAGTTTTTATTATCAGTTCTGGTTTTGATTGCAAACACTTTCTTCCACGCTGTAGATTTCATGGAGCAAGAACTATTAATTTCCCAGATTGTATTCATATTATTTTTTCCTCCGTGAACCCGCTTTGGTGGATGGAATTCCTCCAACAGAAAGCGGGCAATCATCTGCACAGCACTCGTGTTATTTTACACAGAGATAGACTTTTGATTGCCCGCGGGAGGAAATGGTATTATTTACTCTGAGATTGGTTTGTGTGATCCACATTGGGTGAACAACAGGCTGGGGCTAAATATTTTTTAGAACGAGTCAACTTCCTTCAAGCTAAAGGCAGACTGAAAAATGAACTGCAGCGAATAGCAACATGGTTCAGCGCTATGTGTGGTGTGATGTGTGGAGATGGTTCTGTGCTACGGTTAAATCTAGATGTGTGGAGATGGTTCTGTGCAATTTTACATCTCCAGTGATTCAATAACAATAATTCTGTGCAATTAGGTTTTATAGTAACTAAATAAAACTCAGAATATTACAGTTTAGAACATTTATTTAAGGCCCTCTCTCCCCCTGCTGGCCTCGTCTACTTCTACACTATGTCAGCCCAAATCAATGCAGGACAGAACAGACACAGCTTATAGCAAAATGACTGATAGGGGGCCAGCGAATGATCAAATGTTTGCTTCTATGAAAACGATAATGCATTAAGTTGTTTATCACAGAACAGCTAAGGCCTGTGGGAGTATACTCAGACAATAACAGCCCTCAGGCATCAGTGGATGGCAATGTCTTTTAATGGGTTAAAATGCTTGGAGAACAAATATGATTTGAAATGTTTACGAAGAAGCTGAATTACTTTAGTGGCACATCTACAGAAGCCCTAAGAGGACATACATTGCAACTTATTTTTGTTTTTTATTCTAAAAAAATTCAAATCTAAAGAAAACTAATATCAAGTACATTGCAGTGTATGTCCTCTGAGGGCTTCCATACACGTCTGAGAACATTTTGTAGGTGGTCTCATACGTGTTGCACTAAGCTGAGGGTGTTTCTTAACCTTCGACCATGAAACACAATCATTTTTTTTTATATATCTTTGTTTTATTCCCCCACTTCATTTCATGCCAATATCTTCCTCTTGGCATCCGCACATCTACAGAATGGGCAGTGCCTCTTGGCTGTTGCTTCGTCTATTTCCGGAATTTGGCTCCATTTTTCAAACATGTTGTTCACCAACGAGAAATATTCAGTAATTTCGCTTTTTATTTTCGAATTTGGTCAATATCTGGCAGAAGCAAGCGTCTTCACTGGTATGGTATGTGAAATGTAGGCAGTGTGTGGACAGAGAAGGTGTTGGGTGAATCATGAAGAAGATAAGAAAAGAACATTCAATTTCACATTTGCTTTGGACATATGCAATTGATGGAACAGGGGTAAAAGCCCAGCGGTCGTGTCTGAGCTGAATGTTATAATAATGACTGGACATGCTACTGTCCATGCATTTAAACTGAAGATCACTTGAAATGTCAACAAGCCTTTTTTATCATAAAATCAAAACAAAACATAACATAAAGACAATACATAAAACATATTCTCCTTTTATTATCTGACAGCTCGTATCAATAAATCATAAAGGTCAAACCATACATCACAAAAATAGGACTCATCCTCGAGAAAATAATAGCTTTGTCACAACAATGCAAAGATATTATAAGTAGCTCATCACTCCATCTAGTGGTGATTTGTTATATAGGGCTATACTTTTGTTTCTATATCATTTCTATTTTCATTCATTCATTTTTAACCGCTTATTTAGGATGATCAATGAATGTAGCCTATACCCAGCAACTGTGGGTCTTAGTGTACGGTTAACTGCAGCTTACACTCACAGGACCATTGACTCATTTATTTACTAGAGCCTTATAACACAAGGAGGATTGAACCGACAGCCTCCATGTTGAAACATCAGAGAACTGACTGCTCTGTCACCATTCCCATATTAAATGTAAAAACTGCAGTTTCAAAATGGCCGACTTCCTGTTTGTTGTAGGGCGGGGTCATAATAATATTTTATGTTGGGTACACTGTGGAGAATCACTGTACCAAGTTTCATTGCTCTGTCAAAGTAAGTGTGTCCCGAGTCCCATAGGGGTCAAAAACATGGGAGCGCTATTGAGGCATTCTTTATTTGACCTCTGTAATTTGCCTATGTACATAAAATATGCACTAACATGGATCACTGTGCCAAAATTCATGCAATTTGGGATTAATGGCTCAATAAAAGTGTGTCAGGGCATTAATTAGTTAATTATTTAATTGTCATTAATTTTAGAAGTACCAAACTCAAACGTCTTCATCATATAGAACTGTCTAGAAAATTTGAAAAAGATCTTGAAGACATTTAAATCAGTAAGAGAGTTATTGCGTTCACAGTTTTGGGCAGTAATTAATTACTTAATTAATATTAATCGTAAAAGTAGTGGAATCAATCAAGTTTGGCGTCTTTATGGTATGTACCTGTGTGCAAAAGTTGAAACTGATCTGACAATTCGTTTTTGAGTTATCGCATTCGCAAATATGCGAATGCAGAACCAACGTGTTTCCATAATATCGTCGTTTCACCGATATAATGAGCCATAGAACACAACAGCAGATGACCAAACAGCGCGAAGATGCCACTCCCATCCGCAGCTTTATTAATCCTTCCTATTTTAATCTCCCCGTCAAGTTGAATGTTGTGGATATGAGCTGTGTGTGCCCTTATCATGCATCATCACAAGAAAGCCACTGATGATATGATGAGACGCTTCAACACTGACTGAAAATGGGATTCACACAAACAGCAAACCCAAAGGAAGCAGCCCACAGAGCATCAGGCTACCAGGCAGACACTATCATTAGCACATGCACACTCTCATACACATTCTGATTATATCATTGTGTGGGTAAACAGCACAGAGGTGAGACCCTTACTGAGCTTTGATTTACCACTCATGTACATATTGAACAGCCACAGATTTAATCTTCATATACACTGGACAAACTGGAGTGTCAATTAGTTAGACATCAACTCTGGAATTGGATATTTAGTAATAAAATGGACAGGAAGTTATCTTATGTGACTGTTTAAACATTCAGGGGCGAGTCAAATGACAATTTGAAAATAATATCCTTTTCTGAGGTTTTTATTACATGTTTTACATGGAACGAGACAGAGTCCAAAGACAGGAAATCAGCATAAATTAAAGAAAATCATTGTCAATGTGTGCATCCATTACTTTTGTTACATTATGACATAGATATTGACAAGGCAAGTTAACGGAGATGAGTTGGTTGAGATGGCCATGGCCCAATAAGGACTAGGCCCAATGTATGAGACAAGTGCATGTCCTTCAAAAGATTTACTGAATGAATGGCGTCACACAGTCTGTATTGATTTGTTTCTACTCTTTTTCTTCTAAGCAAAAAACAAGAAGAAAAGTGTTGAATCTTTTCTCCCTTCTCTTCTAATGCTACTAACATTTGGACCCTAAAATGTGGGGGGTGAGATAAAGGAAGATCATAACACAAACCAGGCAGAGGAAAGTAAACTTGATGTGCTGGTGGTTTTCTTCATCTCTGCAAAATCTGAAACGAAAAATCCCTAATCCAATATATCGACTTAAATAGAGATTAGACTGGGCTGCCAAAGTGACAGTTTTGAGTTATCGACTCGGGAGAGGGCAGCCTGGCAGAAAAGCCTCACAGATGGACATATCAAAAGGCTGCCTGTCAATTCCATCAAAGGAAACCACTCTGATATTCTCCAACAGCAACATTTATTTTCCAAACCATTCTGTGGCGTCTTCGGACTGTGAATCAACCCCGATGGATGCCAGATGTGGAGGTTTGAGTTGTGGTGTTTGGCAGCTGTTTCCAACAATACAATATACTGAATCTTTTACTACCACTTTTGTTACCACTATTTTTCTTCTTCTGCTATTACTTGGAGCCTGAATTCAATCAGGAAGACAGCTGCAGAACCATCCCATTTTACTCCATCACCACCTCAACAGCAGAACCACCTCACTCTTCTCCATCAGCCCCTCAGCAACAGATTCATCTCATCTTCTCCATCAAGGCCTCAACAACAGAACCATCTCACTCTCTTCCATCAACAACTCAGCAACTTAGATTTGTCTAACTTAGATTAGATTCTGGCTGTGGTACAACACACGTTGCAACTTTCCCCTCAAAAATGTCAATTTCAGAAAATGTCCTGAGAAAATACACTACAGGCACTTCGATCACGTAAACTACAGGGCTCATTCGAAAGAGGAATAATTCCTCTTATTTATCCGAGGCATGCTGGGAAAACAGCCATATCTCCTGGTGTTAACACTGGTCGTTGGGATGCACAGCTGGAGATAAACATTCATCATCACCGTTGGAAACAGTGCATTACAAATGAAGATGTCGCCCTTGGGCTTGGAGACTTTTCACTGTGGCTCTGTTGTGTGAAAGAGAGGAAATAGATCTAAAAATTGTGTGCGTGGCTTCTTTCTCTGGATGGGCCAAATGTCGGGGGATTATTTAGATGAATATACATGGCTCATTTGACTTATCCAAAATCCCAAAGCACTAAGACAAGGCTGCCATTTCATTCACAGATTTAAAGAGGAGACTAAAAGGACAATTTAGATTTCACTAATTAAAAATAAATACATATTAACAATTGAATCCGTGAGGACATTTGTTTAGACAGGATCCTGCATTTTAAGCTTTTGCTGAAAACCTAGATTCATAAATCTACTCTACCTGTCTCCTTACTTTGATTTAAATTTTGGTACTCTATCTATATGTATAACTCTTTGAATAGACCTGGTTTAACTCTTTGAATAGACCTTGCCGATATTATGGAATCACGTCAGTGTTTGTCCACGCCCGCAGATCCTAGCTGTGAACGCGATAACTCAAAAACGAATTGCCGGATCAGTTTCAACATTTGCACACAGGTACATACCATAAAGACGCAGAACTGTATCGATTTGGGTACTTCTTCG
>JAVQKC010036807.1:0-10797 GCA_036025475.1 Philypnodon macrostomus
GTCAATCTCACGCTCCATCCTTCCCTCACTCGTGAACAAGACCCCAAGATACTTGAACTCCTCCACCTGAGGCAGGGACTCTCCTCCAACCTGGAGAGAGCAAGCCACCTTTTTCCGGAAAGAAAGCCATGCTAAAGATTTAAGGTTAAACCAATTAAGTTGCCTGGACTGACACACTCTTTGAAAGACATTCGAGGGCTTTGAAAGTGCATCTATGCTCGCGTTTGTGCGAGAGCTTAATTTATAGAGCGCGGAGGAATAGAAGTGCATTAGCTCTTTGCCTAGCCTATCCGTGCAAGGGGGAGAGACGGGCGCAGGGGCGAACCATACAGGCCTCCATTCAATTAGCATCTCATTATGTTGCCATGGAAGCCAGGGCTTTAAGCTGCATGAACATTTCCCATTGGGCTACAATCTTTAATAAACAAAACTGGTAAAATGCTCATACACATACAGTACTGTGAATGTTTGTATGTGTAGAAATGCTTTGAGTGCTTTTGAATACTAGTGGACGTTTGAGAACAAAGTATGCTCAGCTGACGGTCCTTCTCCTCAATGCTTTTTTTAAACTGAAAATAAACCAATAAGATTGAAGAAAGTTATTGCACTTCAAATTTGCACAGCACTGGAGACATAAATGCATGCATGTCACACACCATAGGCTTAGTACAGTGACCCCTAGCAGCAGAGAGATTTGCCTAATAGATCCCTTAGCGTCTCAACCGGCCACATTTAGAGACGTCACCTCCTCTGCCCTCAATTATTTATTCCATTTTGTGAAATTTATTGAAACAAATCACAATATTAGCAATGAAACCCATATACTTGAACTCAAAGACCTGTAGACTAGTGAAAAAAAAATCCATATTCGAGCTATACTTTCCCTCACTGCAATATCAAAGTTTCTGGCTGTTGTAAAATTTCGAACCACTTTGAAGATAAAACCACTGAAGCCTACCTTCTTCCCTATATTTCTTATATAGAGCCAGACAGCTATTGAAGTGGTTATTCTGGGCTCTTCCAAGGCTGAGTCAGTTACAGCCAAGCAATGATAAAAAATATATATATAGTGGTTGTTCATACATGACTTTTTTGATTGGATGCTGAAAATAGCCTCATCTAGTTCCTGTTAGATTACAGAGTTGCAGAGATTATTGCTGCACAAGATATCACAAAGACACTAAAAGTATCGCAATAATGTTATAGTCTTTCATTTGTCCAAAATTTACACATAAAACAATCCTACTGTCCGGCCAAAAAAAAGCCCCGTGGTTTTGGTTTGGTTTATTTTGGTTAAGTTAGCCTTTTGGTTTTGATTTACACCCAAATTTGACAGAAACTGGATTTTAAAAAAGCATGTATGGCATCATAGTAGAGATGTCAAGGCTTCTTCATAATTTCTTTCACATGACTGTCTTTCTGTCAAGTAAAGTGGAAACTCAAATAAGGCTGAGTCTGCACAGTGGTTTTTACCTCGTACTTAAGCGTACAGATTCTGTTCATCTCATCTCCCCTACAGCCCACGCTTCTGTCTCGTTAACCTTTAGTAAATATTATCTTAATATTACCAGCGTGTTTATCCTAGACTTTCATTTTGTAAAAAGAGTTCATTGTGTGGCTCATCTTCTACATCTTCTCCCTCTCAAGCCTCTGGAGCCTGCTTAGAGCTGAATTAAGTGCTACTACTGACCCCAAGTGGTGAAAATGTGAAAGTCTTTGTAGCTTTAAAATGCTAATAAACATCTGTTTTTCAGGATGCCACTACACAAGTCCAGTTCAGAAGATGGGTCTGGAGGTAATTAATTATAAAAATCCAAATGCAGATTTATGTATTTTTACTTTGTTATTACTACATAAAAAGCATTTGTAAGATGTACAAAGTATACAAACCAATGAATAGTACCATAGAAAATAACCATACAAACAGTAACAAAAATATACCTATTTTAAATTGAATTTCAGGACATACTTTTCAGGTAGTAGCTAATGATAGATGTAGTATAGCATAGGAAGCAATGCAAGGTACATAGAAGAACGTTTAAATTTAACATGGATGAAGATGGGGATAATTTATTAAGGATCTGTTTTTGTTTAGCTAAATGGGACAACAAGAAAAAGAACAAATCTTTTTGGCAGAACTTTCGGAAGTCTCAGCACAAACCAGTCGCTCGCCAGACATCTAAAGGTACATTTATAGTTTAATTTCTCACCAACCATCCATATTTGTACTGGGACTTAACCTGTGGCCTAATCTTGTCATTTAGGAGAAGACATTGGCTATGTGGCGAGTGAGATCACCATGAGTGACGAGGAGCGGATCCAGCTCATGATGATGGTGAAGGAGAAGATGATCACTGTTGAGGAAGCTCTGGCTCGGGTAGGAAGTCAAGTCACATGCTTTGTAAATATGTCATCCCCTTCCTTCCTGAACTCCTCGCCTAGTTTAATCACTACATATCATTTCACATTAGCTTCTGCTTACTAAAACCACTGACTCTCACTAACCTTACTAGCCACATTTCTTTACATTTTCTTTTTATACATCAGCTGAGTAGTGCTTCTGGGTTCAGAGGATTTCAGATTTCGGATTGTGGTATGTTCATGTGGTGAGACATGCATTCACGGGCGCAGCTTCTTTTCTTTTTAAGTGATTGTGGTGGATTTTTATTTGGCTTTTTTGTCTCCTTTAGATTTCCGCCTGTCATTCATTTGTTGGAGAATGAATGAATATATTTTTTCTTTTGGCTTTATATGTGAGTAATCATATCTTTGGGTGTCTGCAGTGTCGGTGTTGCTGTCCACAATGCAGATCATTTTATTCCCTTCCTCCCACTATACAGAATCTCAGTCTCCTATTGGTTGGAGTCTTGATTGAAATGTAGTTAAATCAATATTGATTCACAATCAAAGATCAGCTCTTGTGGATGGTTATTTGTGTGTTGTCACTATTTTGTTTTTACATTCACATTTGGGTGTGTCTGCAGGGATATGGTGGATATAAAATGCAATCATGCAGCATTGAGGCACATAAGAGGTCACTATCTGGGAATATATTTTGCTGGTGTTTTATATTGTCATTATTCACTTCACAGGTTATCCCATCAACTCGGGTACCATTTAGTCACTGGGGTTAACACGGAGATAATCAACCATTTACTCTCATTTATTTGGAGCAATTAATGCCAAAATACCAGTGGCTATCATGATATTCATGGGGAAGACATGCAGACTCCATTATGGATCATGTAATCGGGTGTCAGCCTGTCTGAGAGTCAGGGGTGCTAACCACTCGGCTAATGTGCATTAAAATATACAAATTCAAAATAGATGTTCCAGATGCATTTGCTTTTACCAGCTTGCATGTTGATTGTCTTTTCCAGCCCCGCTAATAATTATTGTATCCATTAGATAGCTCAGTCATTGCAATCAAAAAGTGTCATAATATTAGTTACATAGAACATACCACCACTACACCCCTGGTCAAAGTGCCTCTACTGTGTCCGTGTGCAGCTTCTCTGTCAGTCTACCTGGTGACAGACACATTTACTCTGTTCCTGGTGAGAGTGGTGGTCCCGCCCTCTTCCTCTACCTCTCTAAACTCTTCTTCTCCTTTAGCTGAAGGAGTATGAGCGCAACAAACAGTCCAGCAGTACTGACACTGCTGAGTGGACTGAGGGAACTGGACCTGCTCAAAACCAGTCTTCAAAGTGCAATGTAAGTACACCCCGCCCCGCCTGGAACTACCCCTAAATACCCCATATACCCCATATACCCCATATACCCGACACCCTGCAACCCTCACGTCTGTCACCAACCACTCTCACCTTCTGATGAAAAAGAGGAAGAAATAAATAGTTGTAAATGTGCGCGCTGTTGTCTACTGGTGCTTCTAGTGGTACTCTTTATGTGTTGATTTGAGATGATTTTGACCCACTTTTATTCTGTTGTAGTTTGATCTTGAATGTGTGATCAACTGGTTAGTCTTGTTTGTACACAACCTATATCTGTTTAGACCTCAGTTAGTCCTAGTTTATGTTTCTGGTTTAGTCTTAGTGTAAAAGCTTTGAAAATAACATGTCTAATTAAGTGTATACAATAGAAAGTTTGAATGTCTGGTCCGCAATATATATCATGTGATTACTATTATCATTTCTTCTTTGTTGCTGCTTTTGCTCTGCTATCATATTTTTTTATATCCAGATTTGAGTCCTTAAATTAGGTCTCTTTCTGTAATTTGACCCAGATCTTTCAGCTGAGTCTCATAAAGATCTTGAAAAAGCTCCACACTTTTCACAGCTTGTTAAATGCATCTTGTGTGTTTGCTAACAATCACAACCCTCTGCCGTGTGGAGCTAACATGAATTACCCCTTCTCTAATTTAGGTCACTTCTGATGCAGATTGGAGACGAGCCACAGTTCCATCTATTCTTCATTACACTGTATACATCGGATTGAAATGCACAGACTGACCCACTTCTTCATTTCAGGATACGACTTTACACTATACTGAGCTGCAAATGACAACTTCAATATCATGACAACCAATGGCTTGCTATTACGTTCAATGTTGTAAATGGTTCAAACAGCAGGTTGTGTTCCTCTTCAGGTCAATTTTTGGTTTTGCAGTGTAATTCAAGCCTACTTCATGTCATTTTATGAATATATAATCTTATCAATCCTTCCGTACATATTTTTTGATATGAAAATGTTCTTCATTATCTTGCATCGCTCTCTTCTTTAAACTCGAGGTAGGCGTATGGACTCGTACATGGGTTTCTGATCCATTCTTCTCTTTTCTTACCCATGACTCTGCTGCTAGAGCCCCAGATTGATCACTTGAGGGTTGTCCGCACTGAAAAAGTCTTACTGAAGATGTATTGTTGGTTGAACACACAGCTTGGCCCTGGAGGCTTCAACACATGTAAAAGCTGAAAGGCAAAGAGGATGCTAGGGAGACAGAGACTAAAGACCCAGGACTTCCCCCTTGGACCCGAATCCTAAAACAGGATGTATTTCTAATGGTGTCACATACCGTCTGCTCTTGTTTGAATAGAATTTGCTCCAGTCATTGTATGTATTCTATAAGAAACATGAATATACAGTACTGGCCTGTCACTGTGTCTGCGCTGTGTCTGTCTTTCTATGGTGCATGTCTTCATCCCCGGCGACCAGAGACCACATTCCTGGGACGGCCATTAGCGTTGTGGGGGCCAAGGCAGGGTCACGGGGGCTCAAACGCTGGGATTGTTCTCAACGCACAACACGCCTTTTCTCTGCTGGCTCTGCAGCACGGCACTTCTTCCAAACAGTCCCTCATTTCTCAGAGCTGCACCTCAGGCTGCATCTCATATCGGCTCAAGGGATATGATGTTAGACTGTGCATGCAAAAGTTGTCAATGAATGTTTTCTGGATTGGCTGGTTTTGTATGGATGACCTGTTGGATAATGAAATACCATTTTGCCTAACATGTAAGTAGCATGTTTAGCTTTCTTCTTGAGCAATTGCAATATTTAGAAATGTAATCTGCGAAAATGTATTTGTAAAATGCATTGGTTTTGCTTGGTTTTATGGCCTAATATTGTATTGTTGGATGTTTATGTGTATATTAGAATGGATGCTTCCCTCACGCCCTGATCACAACATACAGTACAGTACATATCACTGTCTCCTTACCTTCCCACCTACTACATTGGTCTGTTTCACTGGAGATAGGGGGGGGAGGAGGGGGAGGAGGAGGGGTAGGGTGTGGGTGAGGAGGAGGAGGGGGGGTCTCCTATCTGTCTCCCGCTCGTGTTTTTACTTCTTTTTTTGCTTTTTATTTCAAGTAAAAACTTTGTACCAAATTGTTTTTATGTTGCCTTCGTCTTCTCACAATACGAAATGTCTCGCAAACTGAAAGAAATGTTGAGTGACAAATCATAATCTTTCACTTTGTGCTTTTAGCTTACCTTCAAGTTACAACTCAAGCTAGCATTAGTAATGGCTACAGTCTAGGAAACCTTAATTTTCAAGCAGTTGGTTCCCATTATGAGAATATACTGGCAACCTTGACAGTTAAATGTCTGAGCAGTGTATTATAGTTGGGAATACTGTCTTTGTTTGCAAAATGGCTTTGAAGTAGGGATGCACCGATGATGAAATTTCTTGGCCCGATATTGATTCCGAAACCAATATTTTGTAAGCATGTTTTTAGTGAGCTGTGTTTTTTTTAAACTGTCTACATCTATATAAATAACTGCTTTAAATGTATTCATTTTATTCAGTTTTACGTAATTTTGATGGTAAATTTAGACTTTTGGAATATTTTCTATTTATGTAATGTTATGCTTTTTGATCACAGGTTACCATCAGTCATCTGTAAAGACCGATACCGATATTAGTCCAAATGGTAAATAGCGACCGATACCGATGTTGAGCCGATATATCTGTGCATCACTACTTCTAAGAGTTTACTTAGTGTAATCCTCACACTCAATTTGGAGTCGTGCAATGGAAAGTTTAGGAAACGCATTACTGTATATCCTACGGATGATTTGAGGTCTGTCAGTGGTTGAGTTATCAATAGTTAGAAAGTACAGACTAACCATATAGTGCAAAAACTTTTGGCAAACTGTAAACAAATCATTTTTTTCTTCCTGTGAGATAAGTGGTGTTAAAAAGTAAAGTTCAGGTGGCACGGTGCCTTGCGGGCCACAGATATGTGTACCACCACCAAGCCACAGTTGTTAACACCACCTCACTGTATGTCAGCAGCCTTTGTGCCAGGGCTGTGGTTTAAACTCAACAAAAACTTCGGGATGATTTTCAACTTGACCTGGAAGACAGAACTGCATATTAACTGGAAAAAAAACGTATTTCATTGACCTCAGTCACACAGCTGCCAATGTGTGACCGAAGAGGTTACCATGGAAACCAGGGACAAATAAATTCACTTATTTCAACGTTGTGATAATGGCGGCAGTGTGCGCCAGACTAGCTTTGGGCCAGAAATTGTCATAGGCATACTTGGGGACTTTCTGGGTAAATGCATGATACGATTGTGAGAAAAAGCCTGGAGTGTCTGGCAACTTAATTATGCTGCATGTTTTCCACTTCACCGGATCTGCAGACAATTTAAGATCAACTTAAGAAGAGTTTTTCAAATATGTTGTGAGGGAAGCAGGAAGCTATTAAATGCATATTTTTATTATCATGGTTTTGAGAAGTTGACTATTTTCACCATTCATTTATCCAGACTGCTCACCTCACTAACTCAACTCCATCCTAAACTACATCCCATGCCTCTACAGTAATGTATCTATGTCACACAGATTGTTTTTACACATCTCCCCCGTCTCTCCCTCCAGTCTCGAGAGCAGTCAGATGATGAGCAGTCAGAGGACTCGGTGAAGTTCAAAAGGCTTCACAAACTCGTTAACTCCACACGTCGGGTTCGGAAAAAACTCATTAAGGTGGAAGAGGGCAAGAAACATGGATCTGAAGGTTTGGACCTGTGTTCTAACTGTGTTTAATGATTTTCTTAATGCTACACTTTAGTAATCCACTTAATTTTATGATCTGACTTCAGATTTCTTGAATTTGGATCCACCGCCCACTTGTGAGGACAACTCAGCTCTTTACACTGGTGTCCTGAAGAAGCCCCCACTCTCCCAGGAGGCCTCTCTGCCCTCCCTGCTCCATGACCAGCTCTCTCTGGATGGAGACACAGACAGTTTGACTACATCTCCCTCGTCCAGCAGCCTGGACACCTGGTCAGGACATAGGCTAGTGAAAACCTTTAGTAAGTCTTCCAGTACCCACGGCCTCATCCGGCCCCCCAGGAGGACCCCTCTGGGCTCTGGGGGCCTGGGATCCATCTCCGGTGTGGGGGGCAGCGGCTCGTCCTTCTCGGAGCTGGATGGATGTGGACTGGACGACGACGGAAAACTGTCACGCTCCACGACGGACGGAGAGATGAGGAAGGCACTGAGCTCTATCTCCCACGGGGTAAGTAACAACGAGGCTCTATACGCCTACTACGGCCTGACCAAGCCCCGCCCCAAACCACACCCCCAGTCCCGCCTCAAACCACACTCCCAGTCCCGCCTCCTCATCTCCCTAGACAACAGCCCACAGAGCAGCCCCAAACACCAACCTAAACATGGCAGCTGGACGCATCGAAAACCTGACCCAAATTATGCCTATTCGACCAAGCACCTCCTTTACCAGTGCTCCCGCAACAAGAACCCTGTGTCCCCCCTGTCTGTGACCCCCTCCTCCCCCGTCCGCTGTGATGCGAAGTCCAAAGGGTTTGGGAGCGGGACAGGAGGCTGGGTGTTCCCCTCTCGCAGGCTGCGTGGGCGCACGGCCGTCAGTGAGCTAAACATCACCTATGTGGTGGAGCGGAGCCTGTACGGTCACCTGAACTGGGCGCAGCTCGTGCGTCCGGTCACCCTGAGCCACGCTGAGCGCCGCTGTCTGCTGGACGAAGACCGCGAGGTGGACAGGAAGTGGGCGGCCAGCGTGGACCGCTGCACCAAGCGTGTGCTCTTGCGCATCCAGCAGAAGTCTGTGAGTCCAGACAATGAGGTTCAAGTCGGCCGCCTCGTGTGGAAGGGGCTTTGTGTGCTTCAAAAATGCAGAATAGCTTAGCAGTCTAAGGTCAAGGTCATAGACACACATATACATGCACATAAATGATAAAGAGAAACATAAACAGGAGTCTAGTGCACTTAAGTGCTGGGAAGTAGTTCTTCTTTAAAATCTATTACAGATTCAAGCATCCTTAGAAGAATGTCCTCTTGTCTGACCTTTACATGAGTGCCTTAAAGCTCTCTAACTTTTCTCCTTACTGAATATAAGAGGATTATTAAATGCTCTGTGACCCACATGGGGCCAATTGACTAAGTAACGGCAGAGATTTTATGACTTTAATAAATGTCACATCCCTTAAGAACGCAGGCACACTCCTCTGTGAGGCTGTTAAAAAGATGTAGAATAAGCTCATCCTTTAAGTACAATACAACAATACCCTTGTAAAGTCCACTTCACTTTTCTCTGTACTTAGAAAGGCAGAGCGGACACTGTTTACTGCATACACGATGCACTGTATTGTAAAAACAGTAAAGTGTTGTTAGTAAAGGAAGCTATCCTGCGTCTTTGAGTGCACCTGGGTCCCATCGTGTAATAGTGCAGTCACGAAGTCTCATCTGAAAGACACTCAAAACCACTTTTTTTGTTGTCACTTTTTGTGTGCTTTTTTAGGCCCGTGCCTCTTTTATTTTTGATTCAATATAATTATTTGCGCATGTCCATCTCATCAAGTTTTTACGAACACTTCTTTACTTTACAATTATTTATCAATCATGTTAATGTCCTGGGAAGTTGTGGAGCAGCTGTGGACATCTGAGCAACGCAGTCTCTATGTGCAATGCTTTTCACCTGGAAACTGGCTGAATGTACCGCTGTGGGGTCAGACACTATGACAGAGCAGTCTGATGTTTTTTTGTACTTTACAGCTGCTTTATGCCAGATGTGAACATGTACTGAACATGCATGTCTGTATCAATGTGTCTTTGTGGCTTTACTCAACTGTTTTTTTCTCATTCAGATGTATCCCTTCTGTATACACGTATGCCACAAATTCCACTGTAGGCATGGTACATTTTTTACATGTATATTTAAAGGTTTTGTACATGCCTAATAAAAACACTGTCCCAACAACATTTCATAGCCATGTCAGTATAGCAAAACATGTCAAGCCAAGAGCCAAACCACATCAAGTCTTTCTGCACAATGCAATGATGTGGAGTGTGTTTCAACGACTCTAATATCAGCTCATATAACCCCATTTACCAATACAATCTCAATTATATTTCAAGTTTGTGTTACATTACATCTGTTGGCTGTCCACAGTCCTGTATGACACCACGATCCCACTTTATAAAATATTCTATTCATATCCTCATGTCCATTAGTCCAAATGTTGTTGTGTTGTGTCAAGCATGAATCACTGTGTGTCGAACTTCAGCGGATGAATGTGCAGTTATTGTAACGTGACCTGTTTGAGACTGACATATTTTTCTATTGTGTTTTGGCTCCTCACCCACAGAGAACATGCAGCTTCGGAGGATTCGACCTGTCTAACCGCTCCCTCCATGTGGTTAACTCGGGTTCAGAAGGCAATGTGAGTATACCTTTTCACAAGACGATGGTACTGAACATTCAAGTCAGCTAGCAAGCCCCCTTATGATCCTATAAAATCTCTCACCTTCACAGAATAAGGACCAGGAGGCCATTTATAGGGAAGTGGTCAAGTCCCCAACCACGTCTCGCATTTCACTGGGCAAGAAGGTCAAGTCGGTCAAAGAGACGATGAGGAAACGCATGTCAAAGAAGTACAGCAGCTCACTGTCTGAACAGGTAATGTACACAGATAGAACAATCCCATACAATTGATCAAATACACTCCCAGGCCACTTTATAGGGTAGGCAACAAGTATCAGAATCGTAAAGAAAATGAGTTTGTATTTAGCATTTTTCTCTAAGGTTTACTGAGAATGGTCCAAAAATGACAATGAGTGGCACTTGTGTGGGCAAAAATACCTTATTGGTGCCAGAGATTAGAGAGGAATAGAGAGAAATAACTACCCATTAAAACCAAGCTTTGCGAGAGAACATCACTGAACACACAACAACATTAATAATAATAATAATAATACATTCCATTTATATAGCGCTTTTCAAGATACCCAAAGACGCTTTACATATTTGTATTATTCATTCACTCCAGTCACACCTGATGATGGTAAGCTACT
>JAVQKC010036827.1:0-19612 GCA_036025475.1 Philypnodon macrostomus
AGTTTATTTGTCATATGCACATTCAACACAGGGTCAAAAAATACAATGAAATGCTTTGGATCGGAAGAACCGTTAGACTCGCTAAGATACTCATGAAGTACTAGTAGCATGCAATAATAGTACACAGTAAAAAAAAGTGTGCAAAAAGAGATAAGTAACAATATAATAAACATATAATAAAAAAGTAAAATAATAAAAGAAAAATACAAAGGTGCAGGTAGGATTTAAATAAGGTCTAAGTATTTCACAGGTGGTAAAATACTTCAGATGAATTTTGTATTGTACATGATATAGTATTGCACATACATGATACATACAAATAGTGCAGCAGCAGTAAACATATTACGTAAAGTGATTTAGTGCAGTATTATTGAGAGTTCAGTATTATTGAGAGCATTATTGAGAGTTCAGTAGTCTGACAGCTTGGAGGTAGTAACTGTCTCTGAGTCTTTTACATTCAGGTGAGGTGAATGAAATGTCTTGCCCAAAGACACATTGGCAGCTGGTTAAAGTGGGGGGTGAGGGGTCAATTCCCTGATTAGTAGATGACCTCCTAAAGCACCACAGTAAAAGTGGTAATCCTTGAGAACAGAATAGACGGTGTATAGGGTTTACCTTCACTCATGTCTTGTCTTTTTTGTTGGCTGCGGTGATTTTGAACCTTACAGCAAATATGGTCTTTGTGATGCTTTCTGCAGAGCACAGAGTTCAGTCAGGTTGTGTTAAAATCCTTCTCTAAAACGTGAATGAAACAGAGGCGTTTGCTGATGGCCCGTTCAGAGGAGGGAGGGGGGAGGTAGTGAGCAGTGCTGGGTCAGCTAAGCCGTGCCTTCACACCTCTGTCAGCTCAGCACTTTTGGGCATATATCTGCCATGGGCCCGGGACATGCCACTCATTCCCCACTCAAGCCCTCCGATCAACCTCTGACTTCATGCACAAACCTCCTCGCAGCTAAAACCACAGTCATCAAACAATACAGCAAACAAAATGTATTTCAGCCAGTCACCATTCTTTACAATTTGAAGTTAAAATATTGAATTAAAATATTTTGGTATGACAGATGTTAGGGGTGGTTAACATGGAATAAAGTATGAGGCCTGTAAAGATAGTGTGACTCCAAGTGGTAAGGGAGATAAGCAGCAGAAGAGGCAAATTCACATTTTCAAAAGTGTCAATTTATTTACAGTGCTACCATTATTTACATCAGTCAGTATCAGCCTGACTCTGTCCCCCCTCAAACAGCCCACAACTGCCTTTATACTCAGGCCAATCAGCTGGCCAATCCCACTCAGCTAGGAAACACAAATCAACAATTTTAGGTTACAGCAGCCCTCTCACAATGTTCACAATGGTTTGGTCTGATGATGCAAAGGAGGAAGTGTCAGGGCGCCCCCCCCCCAAACATTTTAGGACAAAGTAAGTAGTAAACTAAACCCATGGAGTATCAATCATAATTCACAAATAAAGCAAGTTCTGAACCAATGAACTCTAAAGTGTGTGTGTGATTTGTGCCTGTAGAAATGGGATAGTATGTGCTAACTTATTATCTGGAGATTTGAAATGTGTCACTGGTAAAGACTGAGTGGGTGTGTGCGTTGTAATGAAAATAAAGGGACTGCAGATGGAAACTAGCTGTTTAGCTATAATCTGGTGCAGTACATCTCTGTTTTGTGAGCATAATGTCTCTGTACACTGCCCCTTCAAATAAAGACAAAAAAATAAATAAAAATACAAAATGAACAAGTGAACTTAGGGACAAGTGAAGCATGAACTCACTTTGTCACAAACTGAAATTCTAAAGAATCAATGATATGCTATACGATGTGTTAAGTTTGATCATTTTTCTAATAAGAAAAGTAAAGGTAATTTAACAAATAGGTCTTTCCTGCAAGCATTTATTTTTTTCCATAATAACATAACAATGTTAAACTAATGGTGCCTCAAACTACTAGAATAGACTTAAATATACACATATATCAATATAATGTGGGGTATATGACTCTCTGGAATGTTGAATGTAAAATGAAAAATATGATTTCCTCTTGGGGCCACTGAGGCAAAGCAA
Organism: Philypnodon macrostomus; assembly: GCA_036025475.1. Lineage (NCBI taxonomy): Eukaryota > Metazoa > Chordata > Actinopteri > Gobiiformes > Eleotridae > Philypnodon > Philypnodon macrostomus. Next base: position 2,067 of record JAVQKC010036827.1, read on the forward strand.
GGACACCCTAATCGACCTGTTTATGGTAATCACAATGGTAATACATACACTACACTGCAGCTGATTAGTAAGAAAGTAGGATAGGGTAGATGAGTGCATTTAAAGGCCTCCACACACCAAAGTGACCATCGGCCATCTGAAGCCGATTTTTGGGCAATGGAGCATGTTGAATCGCCATCGCAAGTCTTTATGCACGGAGTGATCTGATTGGCTTAGCACTATGGCTGCTGCACCAATCAGCTCACGGGAGACAGAGGGGACGTGAAGAGATCCAAAAGCCACATCAATAGTCTCAAATGGCATTTACTCAAGAAAGTAACAAAAAACACCCTGGATGTACAGAACTACAAACATCAAAGGGTTCAGGCAACTGGCCAGATGTTCAGCTTTACACTTAACTTAAATAGGATGCACATCAGCAAGTCCGCTAGTAGGGCGTGTAACAGGGGTTTGCCACTGTACAAGCAAATACAAGCTCTCAAGTAGGCATTGTTAAATATTTGACATAGGTGGTTTGGTTTGTCCATTCAGAGACTAGTCTTTCAAAAAAACATAATCACCATGCAGCGTGAGATGAGATCACGGAACATACCTGCTCCTATCAAATAAACACTCAGCTCAATCCAGTCCTTCCCTTTGAAAGTACCAGAGAGTGTGTTGCGTAATGTCAATGTGGTCAGCCTGGCTAATCTGCTGAGCCCTGCTGTGATCTGGGTTTACTGGGGTTCCTGTCCAGAGAAAACAAAGCCATATGAACTGATAACCAACAGGAAATGAGCTTCATACAAACGGACAGACCAAAACCACGACTGTTTCATATCTAGTCACTTACACTGTAAAATGTTGCCCAAAAAATCCAGGAGACTGGAAAAAGTGCTTTTGGCTCTCAAAAGTATTTTTTTTCTCAAATGATTTTTGTCAGATCAGTTACCTTTACTATTTTTTATATAGTTTACATTTACCAGAAGAAATGTATTTAATCATCCTCACTCCCCTTCAATATTATGGAATCACGTTGGTCCGCAGATCCAATGAATGCGATAACTCAAAAACAAATTGCCGGATCAGTTTCAAACTCTACACACAGTTACATATCATAAAGATGCCAAACTGGATCAATTTTGGTACTTCTACGATGAATATTTATTAAGTAATTAATTAATAAATTACCTATAGCTGTGAACACAATAACTCAAAAAGTTGTTGCTCCATCTTATGGGGCTGTTTCACCGATATACACCTAATTGTTTCTGATTTTCCTGTCCTAGCAATTATGGGCCTTAGACAAAGGTCAGTTAGTTGCAAGGTTGACACTTTGAAATTACAGACCACAACACACTCGCACATTAATTCACTGGAGGCACATTTTTGGACACCCAAAAAATATAATCCAAGTAGTTTACTGTATGTGTGTTCATCAATTAGGACTACAAGGGTGACCTAATGTTAATGGGCAAAGAGAGTGTATTTGTAATTGGATTCATTCAAATATTAATTAAGCAATGACTGTTACATAAATGCTTATATGCTACATAAAAAAGTGAACGTATGGGACATAGCCTCAATTTATGGGACACTGGATTTTAACTGAAAATGCGGTGCAACCAAACACAAAGTGGGACTTTTTTTTCAGGAATATATTTAATAAACATGTTTTTAAGCCAGTCTGATTTTTACAGTGCACGATAAGTACAAAATGTTGTGACGTTCTTCTTCTCCTCTTCCTCGTGCTTTCATGTGGCACGCTTACTTTGAAGGTTCAGAAGAGGCTCGTGTCCTCTCTTATTACGTCTCAATGAAACACAGTAAAGCACCCAATAAAATACGGATCACATCAAGGAAACTGGAGGAAGATGTGGAGCATGAAGAGAGAAGAGTGAGTAAAGTGAGTAGATTTGAAAGGAGATCAGGGACTTTCTGTGTGTCCACTGTGTGCAGTGGTTATCAATTTGTGGTATCGGTTCTAGTGGTGGTACTCAGCAGTCTCGGGTCTCTAGAAGAAGAGGTTTGACCTGGTTTGGTACCAAAAAATGAGGGTACACATCAGTAACCCACATTAGAGAGTACTGCCCCTGTGACAAGCATTTGTACCTATAGGGGTACAAATTGGCCCCTTTTTATATATATCTGAGAGTGTAGACATGATTAAGTCCTGGTTTAGTCCTGCTTTAATCCTTGTTTGGAGACCTGGTTTAGTTCTGATTCCGTTTTTATTCTTCAAAAATTACTGTTGTAGATTACAAGGGGACACAGGGGGATAGAACATCTATTTACGGACACTTTTGTTTATCAACACTAGCATTAAAGCTGCAGTACCTGATTTTTGTATTTTGTATTTGAGCAAAAATAATCACTCGGTTAAAAGTGTAAAATAATGGAAGTCATCTGAGAAAAAAACGAGACTCCGAGACCCTTTATCATTAGGGTTTTTATTTTTTGCTTTTTTAACCAATCACACGATTTCACTTACAGGACTGCTAAGATTTGGTTGACTTCAGACCCCGGTGCGTTATTTTGATACTTCCTGGTTTGCGTGAGACTGTGATAGCGGGTTGGGAAGAAGAGGAAGAGGAAGGGGAAGGGGCCCAAAAACAGAGAGTGGAGCTTTTAACGTATTTAGCGATTTAAGCTACAGTAGTTGTCTATTGGATTGGCTCACAAAGGCCAGCCTTCACAATCTTATTTATCGCCATGTGTTTAGAGTCATGTATTTCTCCTAATGATAATTCCGGGGGCTGCCATCATGGTGGTGACCCAACTTTGCGAGCAGAAAGTTTCAGTTGAGGTGGCGTTTCATTGTATTTTCTTTGAGGGAGTTTGAAAATCTGGAAACTAAACACACCACATTTCTTCATATATAGAATGTACAAAATGGCTGCCAGACATACTATAGACACACTGAGAGCCCATCTGTGATTGTACGTCTCCATGGATAGTTACATGGTTTGGAGATAATAAATATATACTTAGTTCTTGCAGGCTGTCCTTTGACACATTGTTGACAATTGTTTACGTTTACATTTGCATTTATTTATGCTAAAACAGAGATTAAGTGAGATTTAATACACACATTTAGTCATTTGCAGCTCTCAGTAAGAAGCCTCTGAACAGCAGGTTAGTCTGTCACAGGCCCACATACATTCTGCTGTACTTTCAGAGACTTTATTTTATGAATGCTAGTTTGAAAACGACATCTCATTCAGTTATTTGGCAGTTTTATTTTGAAATGAGCAATTGGCTTCTGAATACTAGTGTGCAGTACACCAAATGTTACTGGATTTATTTATTTGTTAAATGTGGCAGCGTGGTGGCCGGTCACAGTCCTACATACCTCCTGTCCACTTAACATGGTTTATGCTTTATTTCATCATCATTTAATGTGAGACCTTAAGCCACTTACTGTCCTGAATATATGAATGTGCAACAAGGAGGATGCAAGTCTCATTCTTAATTATGCATTTTAGCTGCACTTTCCAAACATTGTTGATATAAAAAAACAACATTTATACATTTTACACCAACTAGTGTTTTGGCTTGCTACAGAAAACTGAATTTACTGTTAACCAGTAGCAGTGTTGTCAATATTTCCAGGAACTAACTGCAGCAATATACAGTATTCTACGAAGCTCATTGTTTCACTTTAGACAACATGCAAAAGTTCTACAATGGTTGGATTGTCATTAACATTCCAGTAACATGTCTGGATGGATGACTTGGGACAAGTAAAAGCTGATGCTAACAACAATCCCTGGAAATGCAAAAATAGGGCGGTTAGGGTGCTCAATGACAAAGAGAGAGACCATAATGACCTGTATACTGATGCCACATATTGAGGCATTGCTGACACATCAAGCGGCTTATCCGATGCAAAAGAGTTTGATGTTTATATGTTGAAAGACAGGGGCACCATAGCTGTGACACTGCATTTTATATATATATGTAAAAATAAAAAATGTATAAATGTAAAATACTTAAAACAACTTCCATTTTGCTAATCTGAAGTATAGACCCTTTCAAAGTTTGTAAACAGAAAGTTCTAAATTCCAGAATGGAAGCAACTAGAGGCAATACATAATACATTTTCAATGGAGAAATTAGAATTAGCCCCAAAATATGACAAATTAAGATGGTTTTGACAAATGACAACCACTCTGCTACATGTAGGTAAGGTCAGAGCCTGGTTATTACATTGTATGTTTATTTAATGTACACATTAATAACAGTTAGACTTTTGGCTGGAGGTGAAATTCCAGATTTTTAGGTTTGACTGGACAAGTCCTAACAGAAACGTTGATGATTCCAATAGTGTTTTTACTGTATGCTCAGAATTATTCTATCTCTCAGAAATCCTACTTTTTTGTAAAGTTAACTCCATTTTAAAGAGTCTTTAAACTCTTTTTGTAATTAAAAGCATTCTAATAAGTGGACCTGGAAATGAAACGGACCGGCCTTATGCACATTCAATAGAACAAACAAGCTGGTTATGGCAACTGACGACATATTAGCTACACACAACTTAAGTCAGAACATAGTTGAAAGACATAAAGGAGAGTTAGCTGTTTTATTTGACGTAGCATTTAGCATTCACTGGGATTGTGGTCAGTTCTGTAAGTACTTGTCTAAATGAGACGAGATTAACCTAAATTTCTCCATAGAAAATGTATTAGTGTAGTCAATTTCATTAACGGGTCCATTCAAAGCACACAAAAGTTGCAGTAATGTACTCTTTTGTACGATGTTACATATTCCTCCCACTTGCCAAAGAAGAAATCCTCCCAGAAGAATTCAGTCGATGACATCTCACTGTGAACAAACTAATCCTGCTGCCGTCTGTGTGTGCTGTCTGTCTGAGCCTAAGTGTGACCTCCTCAGTCCCGGCAAAGCACTACCTTTTTCCTCCAAGTATGTTTACATCCACGTCTCCACGGCAACCCGCTCACAACAACGAGTCGGCGATTTTATTTTAACCACCGGTTTTAGGGAGAGAAGAAGCAGAGAGATGGTTTGGGGGGAAAGAGCTTTGAAGTGGTGTCCAACCGTGTGAGTGGAAAAATGCCTTTGATGTGATGTGCGGGGCCATGGCCAGTGCTTTATATTTCTGCAGGTGCTAACAGAACAATAGAGCATACTGTCTATTCACATCAAACAAACAATGATGTGAAATAGTAGGTTAGAATGTCTCAATCATTTTTGCCCTTGGTCAAAGTGAATTGCATTCTGATTTGAGACATTTTGTAGATTGAAAACTGCAGTGGTAGCAGATGTTTGTGGACAACAAAAGCTGTCTTTTCAATTATCTTAGGATCAGTGCATCACAGTCAAGCTTGAAAGAGGAACCATGTAATTTTTTGTTATATGTGATGAAAAATGACTAATTCAATATATAGATATAGATATACCAACTGGCCACTTTATTAGGTAGACTCAGACAGATCTGCAGATCTTGTTGTTACGCAGGTTATTTGAGTCATTCTTCTTAGACCTCTGACATCAGCATGGCATTTTAGAGTTCCAAACCCGTGTGTTTCCTTTGAGTCAAATTGACCCGTTTTGAAATTTGAAAGACAAAAAAAAACATTAAATTTACTGGCTTCGGCTTATTTTGTGTGACAAACCGCGTTGAGCATCAAGTTCACCTGAAGGCAACACAAGGGTTAAAAAAAAGTGTTGATGGAAATGCTTCAAAGCTGTTTTTATACAGTAGCTACTGTAAAATGCTCTCATTCCTACACAGTGAACCAACAGGCTGTTATAACACACTGAATAATTGAACAACCTGTGAGGTAAATAATTCAGATTCACATTATATTTCCATGTTTACCTCATCAAAAGTCAATTCAAAATCCAATACAGAGTCACGGCCGTGGGTATTCACAGCAGAAAACAACCCTAATCTTTAGTTTACATCTCCTACAGTAACGAATGAACGCATAATGTGTGGCTTCTTATTTTCCTTTTGGCTGTTCCAATCCAAGAGTCTCCACAGCCAATCATCTGCCTCCATTTAACCCTATCATCAGCATCCCCTCACACCAAATATCTTCATGTCCTTGATCACTACATTCAAAATCTCCAATATGGTCTTCCTCTACATGTCCTGTCAGACAGCTGGTATAGCCTTGGTCGTTCAAACAAATATTCTGTACCAGAAGATAAATTAGTTTACAGACAGATGCATGAATGCTGTTCTTGTGTCTTCTGAAAAGCCAACAGCAACAACCTGCGTTTGAATATTATATTTTTTGCAGTTGTTCAACAAACAAATTAACTTTTCCCTTCACATTTTCCCAGAAATGTAGCCAATATTAAATAGTGAGAGTAAACTAGGCAAAGGTGTATATCAGCGAAACGGGGTAATTAGGTGTTTCAATCCAATATGGCCAACTTCCTGTTTGTCGTAGGGTTGGGCCATAATGTTGGGTACACTGTGGAGAATCACTGTACCAAGTTTCATTTTGGCTCTCTGTCAAATTAAGTGTGTCCAGAGTACTATAGGGGTCAAAAACATGGGGGTGTCATAGAGGCATTCTTTATTTGACCTCTGTAATTTGCATATGAATATACATTAAATTTACTCTAGCCCAGATCAGTGTGCCAAAATCCATGCGATTTCATTTATGTTCAGCAGGATTATTATTGGCTCAATAAAAGTGCATCAAAACATTAATTTGTGAATTATTTATTCGTCATTAGTTGAAGATGTACCAAACTCAATCCAGTTCTGCATCTTCATGATATGTACCTGTGTGCAACAGCTGAAAAAGATCCAGCAAAGACTTTCTGAGTTATTGCGTTCAAAGTTTAGGTCATGAATTAATTTATTACTTAATTAATATTCATCGTAGAAGTACCCAAATGAACCCAGTTTGGCGTATTTGTGGTATGTACCTGTGAGCAAACGTTTAAACTGATCCAGCAATTTGTTTTCGAGTTATCACATTCACACCTGATTCCATAATATCGTTGTTTCCATAATATCGTTGTTTTGCCAATATATTAAATGTGTCACAATCTAGCATTTGTTAGTTAATGCAGGCACTCGAGGTAGCTACAAAAGTAGGACCTATGCAAATCTATTTCTAATGGGCTAAATGACATTGGTGTCCAAAGTGCGGACCCCGGGCTATTGGTGGTACATAACAGAATTCCATGTAAAAGAAAATATTAAAGAAGACCATTTCTTTGTTGTTGTTTGACATGGCACACAATGTTTTGATTTTTTTGATTTTTTAAAAGAGGAAATTCCAGCTTTAATGTTATAGTTGTGCCAGCCCCAAACCCAGATAAATGCAAAGGGTTGCATTAAGAAGGGCATCCAAGGTTCAAAGAGAAATCAGAAGAAATGGACATGCCTGAATTCCATTTTATATTATTTTTCACTGTATTTAAGTATTCAATTAAGTTACAAAGATAGACAATTGTTATGAGCCTCAGAGGTTTGAATATAATCTTTGAAATGTATAAAATGCTTTGCTCCATAGAAATTTACATATTTACATAAAGCAGCTTGTCATTATACAGACTTCCGACACACTAAATGCCATGTACAAACACACATGTATAAGCCTCAAGTATGAAGCCGCTAAGAAAGACCTCAGCCATATGGCTACTGTGAACTTGTGCACTCAGGTTCATATATGTTTCATAACCTTGAATGCACCACGGCTCTATCTCTTTTGCACACAACAGAATTTTCTAATTTCCTCCCTCACCAAAGCACTATAGCTACAGTATACAGCAGGCCAGATGCTCTTCCATATATTGTTCAACTCCTGCCATAGAGAGGGCATGTGTAAAGCCATATGGAGGCTGTCAGGTCTCGTGAAGAGTTTCCCAATATGGATTTTAAACATGGCTATATTTAAACGCTAACTAGGTCAAAAAGTTTTCATTTGGTGTGGTGTAATGGCTGGTGGTTGGGGGTCTAGTTTTTGGTGTGCAGTTTGATTCCTGCCTGTATCATACTGCTATTGTGTCCTTAGGCAAGACAATTCACTCATATTGCATACTTTCACATTCATTCACTAGAGGCAGTTTTAATTTGTAAACTAACTTATTCATGAATGTCTTGGACAGTGCATTTGAAAGAAGTCAATAAATCTATATAAATCCGTATGCTTGTATATTGCTAGTAGATATAAAATATGATCAGTCTGTGTATATTTTGTGTATTGTATATGTATATTATGATGTTGATGATATGATGACTCTATTTGAGTATCTGCATAGTATTTTTATAGTCAAATTTTACAGGATTACAAATACAATCAGATACAAGATATCACAAACCCAAGTACTCTTTGAGCCAGTCCCAAACCTTGATAAAAGTAATCAAGACATCAAGACATTGGGATGACAGTGGCTCAGTGGTAGAGCGGTTTGGGGTGTGGTGTGTTAAAGGTTTGAATCACGCTCTGTGCATACCTCTGCAATGTTCTTGGGCAAGATACTCCTTGCCTATGCATGAATGTGTGTTTATGTGATTGGTGGTGGTCAGAGAGAATGTAGGCGCAGAAAGGCAGCCACATTTCCGTCAGAGTGCCCCAGGCCAGCTGTGGCTACAGAGGTAGCTTACCACTACCAGTGCATGGATAATGCAATCGCGTGTGTTTGAGTGACCAGAAGAGCCTAATTATTAAAGAGTCATAAATGTTTTGCCAAATCAATATGCAAAGAATATTATTGACACTTTCATATACAATAAGAATGGTAAAGATTCCTATGGTAAAGAATGAGCATTGGTATGGATATGGGAATTCACTCAGTTCATGTGAAGAGATTCCCAAGGATCACCTTGCACACTGCTATATTTAAGCTCCACTTGGGTCATGAAGTTTCCAATTTGTTTGTCTTCAGTGGCTGGTGGTTGTGTGTCCAGCTGGGTAAGAGGAAGGCAGAGTTGACCACATTATAGCCACCAGTAAGTTTAAGGAGTGCCTGACATCAATGGGCAAGTGCAGGCCGCTGACAGCTCAACAAAAGCTCATGGTGCCACATCTGGCTTCTTAGTTTTTAAAAATGCATTTTCCTTCTCAGTATAACTTCTCTAACGCTCTGTGATTATCTCTGGCCTCACAATGGAACAAAGGAGCTGTTGTGGAAAGATAGCTTTGGGAAAAAGGAGAGTTGTGAGATCTGACTGTCAATGAGTGAGCCTGCCTGGGGAAGAGGACGGGGTAATAATCTCATGCAGGAAAAGAGTAGGGTGCCCTGACCGGCTAAAATAAACACCATCAAAATGGGGGAAAGTAGCAGGTAAGTGTGAGTGTGCAATGCAGGTTTGGATGCAGAAGATTTGGAATGAAATGATCCTATTCAGTCAGTAACTTGAATGTTGAATAAATGAAGTAACACATCTGAATAATGTAATTGCTTTCTGGCTATTGCATGTTAGCTTACCCTGGGCATGACCAAGAGCTAGACGTGGAAGCTTCTTACGGTTTTTGCCTATTGGGGTCACCACTGCAAATCCTAACCAATTAACAAGTAAAATCCCCCAAATGAACAAAAATTGAGTACATTGATTGTTGTTGTTGAAGGCATCTCTTAGCTAAACTTAGACACTAATTGCTTATTTCAGTGAGCTGTAGTCAACAGAGAGAATATCTTTTGCTGCACTAGTGACTCAGTGACTGATGAGTCAGTATTGCCCACTCAGTTTTGGAGCGAATAAATTAGCAGCACACACTCTTGAGATTGTGACCAGTGGCCCCAGTCTAGGTTTTCAAAGTTCTAATTCTGTTTTTGTTTTAGTCCTTATTTAGGCCTGGTTTACAACTTAATTAAACCTGGATCAGTCCTAGATTAGTCTTGGTTTAGACCTGGTTCAGTGCTGGTTTATTCCAGGTTTAGTCCTGGTTTAGACCTGGTTCAGTGCTGGTTTATTCCAGGTTTAGTCCTGGTTTAGACCTGGTTCAGTGCTGGTTCAGTCTAACCTGGCCAACCACGACTAACTCTTTTCCTTTATATACAAAGATGTTAGTCTGGTGTCTTGTTGATTGCATTCAATTTCAAGGGTGGAGTTTACAGATGGATAGTTAATCAATCAGAAACACTAGACACGATGCCAAAAAGCCACACATGCCTGTTGTTAACATGTTAGCAAAATTTATATGACACAGCCAACAAAACACACGCCGCTGAGGCTCATAAACTGCTCCTGGTTGGTCCATCCACAAAAACGACGAGAAATGATTCGCCATGAGCAACGTACCAGACCCTGCACTTTTGAAAAAAAGTAGGCGGGGCTGGGATATTAGGTTAGGTTCAGTCCAGGTTTACTTTTGATTTTATTTAGCACTAGTTTAGATATGGTTTGTCCTGTTTTAGTCCTGGTTGAGATCTGGCTTAATCATGGACCCCTACCCCTCCTTGGCCCCCGTTCAGTTGCCCTGGCTGCACTGCCTGATGCTACGACCCTGGTCCTGACTAAAACTTTCCACCCATTTTTTGGCCTTTTCGATCATAACTCATCCCACCACCACCAGCTCATGAAACCAGAATAATGTTTATGCTTTTGTGGGGGGCCCTCTGTTTTGTGTGGCAGAAGTTAATCCTTTCTGAGAATACAGACGTGGATTTTTTTTTGCACGTGCACTGCCCCACTCGTGCATCTGTGGCTCTGTGGTCCATGGGGCACCGCGCTCTCTCGCCCTGACTTTGTTGTGGGTTGGATTTGCCAGTAAAGCCCAGCTGTGGAGCACATGGGCCAGCTGCACAGGGGTGACTATGAGGACACTGACAGGGTTACTGAGGAGGTAGCTCTATCACACATAACTGCTAAGCTTTGAACCATTTAGAAGCTGTTTATTAAATAGTTAACCTTCATTAGCCTACATTATGCAAAACTTAGTGTGCACTGTAAAAATACCCTTATAAGATTACAAAACAGCTAAAGACGACATTTCACCAGAAAAAAAAAATCATAATTATGATGTAGCTACTAGCTTATTTTTAATGTGGCACAGTGGCAGAGCAGTTAGTGCTCTTGCCTCCCAGCACACACATGTGGATTTGACTACGATCTCGCTGGGTGAAGTCTGTATGTCCTCTTCGTGTTACTGTAGGTCTGTGTCGTTGTTAGCCCTGCGACCCTGTTAAGGCCCATAGTTGCATGGAAAGGTCACCTGCGAGCCCTAAATTGGAAAAGCAAACGATTAATGAATAACACAATAATATAACATTAACTTGCACAGTTTATGATTTCCCGCACTGGACGTCTTATTTCTCCACAGCAGTGTGTCTCATCCGACTTTTAGTGCCTACATGATTCACATATTGATTAAGCAGTAGTTTGCCCTTCACAACACAGTCCATTTATCTGGGTTTAAGACTAGCACAAGAACCACTGGGTTGTGACCCTCTGTGGCTGAAATTATCTGCAACACTGAACCTTTCTGTACAGAATCAAAAATCCCACCGAATAGCAATTGTATTTAGGTCCTTGATCAGTCATTGCCCTCAAAATGTCAAGAGTTTATAAACGTTATAATGTTCAAGGATATTAAGCACCACGGGAAAGGAACACGTTTCTATTTTCTATTTCTAGAGTGCATTTTATAAAATTTACATTTACAGAGCGCCGGGCAGTGTAATCTCAATAGTTGATACACTTGCTGGAGTATATTATGTTTCTTGAACTAAAATCAATAGACCCCTGCTGCTGAAAAGAGCATTTCGATCTATGGCCATTACTCACTCTAACAGTCACTCATAGACATCTCTACAGTGGCATTATCTCAAATACGCTTTTACAGACAACCTAATGATGCACTGGTCTCTGGAAGCTCTCTCTGAAGCCATATTCGAAGTGGTCTGTTTCCTAGTATTTTTGGTAATATGTTTATTATCAATGTAAGCAAGAGACCCCTATCCTGTTGGTTTAGTTGTGGTTTTATTCTGGAGTTAGTCCTGGTTCAGACCTAATTTGTTTGGGTTTAGTCCTTGATCAAGACTGGTTTAGCCTTGGTTAAGTCCTGGTTTACTCCTGGTTAACTCCTGGTTAGGGCATCTGGTCTAGATTTCTTGCTTTAATCGTGTTTTGTGCTAGTTTATGTCTGGCTTCATTCAGACCTAATTTAGTCTTGACCTTGATTAGAGACTTGGTTAATTCCTGGTTTACCCTGATTTAGCCATGTGTTAGATTTCTTGCTGTAACTCTCTTTAGTTCTGATTTAGACCTGGTTTGGGCCTGGATTTGTTGATATGGTTTTAAATATATATATTTTTTAATGTTCAGAGATGTAGCTGAGTATGGCTCTGCATGATACATCAATCGTTTCTACCTCTGTGCTAAAAGCCAAAGTTCACTTCACCTCTATTATATGTGTGTCTTGAATAGCAGGTATAGTCACGCATTAGTCATTGTGCTGAGTCATGCTAACAGGAGGTAGGCTGTTGCTGATTCGGCTCTTCTAAGCTCTGATCCAGCCCTATTCAAGGCAGAGACACAAACACCTTCTCCCCTGAGCCACATATGACACATTACATTTACTGGTGACTGATGAGACATTGTAAATGAGTGTTTGTCATGATGTTGTTGTTATGCTGCTTGTCCATGGTAAATCCCTTACATGTTTTTACACATTCAACCTGATAATAATCCACAAAAAGATGCACTGGCAACTGAAAATCGGATTCAACAGTTTAAAAAAAAAAAATACATGTTATAATAATTTGGACCACTAGATGGAGTTGTGCGCTACAAAATTAAGTTCCCTATAACAATAGTTCTCATGTGTGTTTCACCCATTCATTATTAAACCCGCAGGCTGCAAATAAGCTAACCCAGTGATTCCCAAAGACCTAGGGGTCCACCAAGGTCCTGCAGGGAGGCCCCCAAAGCCCCTACATCAAGTCCTCAAAAGCAAATTTAGCTTGAAATGAATAACAAAAATGTAGACAATTAATCATATTGAATCAGATATCACTTCAACACATTTATAGTTACGGGAGAGTGTTGTTTTCAATGCTTTCAATAGAAATTTTGACGAAATAGGTGAATAGATTTAGTATTTTCGCAGAAGATTTAGGATTAAGGGGTCGGCGGACAATTTCCGGATATTGAAGGGGGGCTGCACTCTTGACTTTGGGAATGGCTGAGCTAACCATTAAGTGTATGTGGCTTGTACAGCATTTTGATCAGATTTGATGGTACTACTGTTTGCTCGTGTTAATAAATACAACTACAACAACAACAAATGTATTTTAAATGTGCATTAGAAATAAGCTTTTATCTCCCCTTCACTCAACGTTTGGCTCTCGCCCCACCACCTACTCCACAGAGCTACTTCAGACTCCAAATAATATGGCTTCTTTGATGACTGCAGCGTAATTAGAATTCAAATTGTTAAACCAGACTGTAGTTCTGATAAACATAAAAGCCATTAATTTAGGTGTATAGCCTGCAGCTTCCGTCTCTGTTTCTTGCTTTATTGATGGCAATTTCTTTTTAACCAGCATTTTCCCTGCCAAAAAGTTCCTTATAAAACAGAGAGCATCTGCTGACAAATAAAAACAAAGTGAGTGAGTTTGTATTTGGATAATGTACCCATCAGACTGATTGATGTGACACAAAAAGCTTAATATTTTATGCAATAAGTGACAGTCTGCTAATGCTAGGGGCATTACTATAGAGCACTCCACCGCCAACAGCCTTAGTTTTGCTGGTCTTTTTCAGCGCAATAGGCATTTTATTACTGTAGGTCCATGTATGTATGTATATATATATATATATATATATAAAGCCAACAACTTTATTAGGTAGAGCTATTTACCTAGGTTTAAACTCAAATAACTAATCACTCCATATTGTCAAGATTTTGTCAGGCCCTTACTTTCGGGCCAATTGTCACTTTTCAGAGTTTGTTTGAGATAACAGAAAAGGCATTAGCTCAGAGAACCACTTGTTACATCAAGAAAGTTGCAGATAACAGGTAAGTTTGATCTGTGAAAAATATATGCAAATAAATACATTGTGCATTCTTGACAGCCCTATTCGGGTTTTCCACTAATACCTACTCAGCTCAGCTCTACTCTACTCGTGTGGTTTTCCATTACAAAAAAGTACCCCCTTAATGTGGACGGGACACCACACCTCTCAGGCAATGACTTATCTAGAGCCAACAGTCCAGCCAATCAGTGGCAGGCAATTTGATTTCATATCAGCTCGGCTCACTTGGAACCAGGCAGAAGCAGGTACTAAAATAGTACCTCTTCCAGGTGTTAACACCTAATTTATAAGTGTGAAAATCAGGCCAAACCAGGCTGAGTATAGGGCTGAGTAGGTACTAGTGGAAAAGGGCAAAACTGTACCACTTCAAAACATTACTCAAGTAGCTACGCTAAATAATTGATTAAATGACAACTATTGAATAATGTGCTAATTGGGAAACATAAAAAAATAAAATTAATTAAAACATTAATTAAGGTAAATTACATTTTCACAACACAAAACATAACTTGCAAATGTACCCATATTAGAGTATTGTTACTTCAACATACTCAAGTATAAGTAAAAAGAATTCTACTACATAATGTTGGCCATAAATTTAACCCAAATTTTAAATGTCCAGATGGCATGTTGTGTGTTGACAGTTTGCGTCTTCTACTGTATGACCTCATATAGTTTGGTAATTTGGATGTAAGTTTGAACAGACAGTGTTTGTAAGTGTTTGCTGGAGTGTTATGAAGGGGCTGCTTCACCACCAGCTCAGGCAGGTCTGGACTGGGTCTATCAAGTCAAAACAGCTGACATCACCAAACAGGAAGCCCGGGAGTTTTATGGCAAGGTGAGACCTGGGTTAGGAAAATATGCTTTGATCTGAACAGGGGCCACAGGAAGGTCCCACTGCAAAACGATCTTAAAAGGTGTTGCCAAATTAGGTGACAAGGAAGTCCAGGGAACGGTCATTTCCCTTAAGAGTTTACTATGTGTACTACAAACTAATCTATGGAAGAATATTTCTGTGCAAGTTATTTATACTCGCTAATGTAGGAAAGCAGTAATAGAAGGCATGACTAAAATGATTGATTCCAGTCCAAAACCCACAAAGCAAATAATAAGCGTATAGTGCCATCGTGTGGACAGCTATCATCACTACCCCATAGTCACTAACTGTTTTAAAGGACCTCCCCTATGCACTACACCTCCACCCATAAGCTGATTTATTTACCATGCATAACCCAGTAATCAGGCATAAGATTATGACCACCTACCTAAAATTCAGCAAAAAAAACTGTATTCTGATACCTTTCTTCCAGAACCAGCATTCAAATATTCAGCAATTTGAGCAAAAGTAGCTTGTTGTTAGTATCAGATCACACAGGCCCGCCTTTGCGTTCCTTATGCATCAGCTGTTGCCAGTTCACACTGTTCCTTCCTTGAACCCTTTTAGTTGCTGCTGACCATGATTACCGGGAACACCACAAGAGCTTCAATTCTAGTCTAGCAATCACCATTTAGCCTTAAATTCACCAAAATCTGTACAGTTTGCAATTTTCTTTCTTCTGACCTTTCACTTTTAAGAACAAAATGTTGCTGCCTCGTGTACACCACCCACTAACAGGTGCCAAGATAAATACATACTCACTTTACATCACGTGTCGGTGGTCATGATATTATGTCTGATCAGTGAATATTATCATTTAAACATCAGGGTATATTTAATTTACCATTTACCTTTATTTAACGCTTTGTTAAAAAAACATGACACAAATGTAAGTGGTGAGAAAAGCCATAAACAGAGCATAAAATGTCTCTTTTTTTGTCCATGATTCCCAAAAGAAATAAAACACTTTAAGTAACTGCTTATGTTGGTCTGAGTGCATGTGATGTGCTAAGAGCTCAAGTCAAGTTTAAAATGAGTAGCATCTAACATTTTTTAGATCCTGTTGGTCCAAGTTTGACATCAAAGTTCTGCATGTTCAGGAGCTTCAGTGGACTCTGGTTCCTCTTCTTCCTCTGAAATTATACATTTATTAAAATCATCATGTCATTCAAAAACTCCACTTTAATAGTAAAATTTTGCTGAATGTGGATCCAAACAAGACTAATTCTTAAATGTAATGTTTACATTTTACGGAATGACGAATGGCATGAGGCTGCACCTCACCTGGCTGTGGCTTTTGGACACACTCTCCATCTACCTCTTTGTATCCATATGAACAGATGCAGAGGAAACTGCCTTTAGTGTTAACACAATCCTGATGCTCCTTGGTGCAGACTGGTTCTTGCTGGGTACACTCATCCACATCTATCCAAATACATCCAATTGTTCAGAATTATATTATTGGTTGGATCTAGTGTCTCAAGTAAGGAGTTATGAAAATGAAACCATACCAGTGCAAGTGCCCTCTACATCTTGGTACCCGTTTGCACAGCCCTTGCAGTTATCAGCACCTGGTCCAGTGCAGCCTGAGCATACTTTATCACAGGCTGTTAAACAAAGAGACATGCATACGGTTAAATACACTTGAACAGTGTGAATATAAAAGATATGTCCTTCATTTCTTACCTTTGCAAGAGAAGGATCCTTCAGTATTAAGGCAATGCTCATCCTCTTTACATGGAGAATGGTCTTTAGTGCACTCATTGACATCTGTTAAACGACAGATTTAGGCTCATTTAACCATAGCTCTATATAATCTAAATCTGTTTTTACTTGATAAAAACATGTGCTCTTACCAACACAAGCTTCCTGATCATCCTCCTCCCAGCCGTCTTTGCACTCATCACAGTCCTGATGGGTCGCTCCATTACATGTTTTACAGGATGAATGACATTCTGGCAGAGAACACAGTGAGAAGCTATTGGTCAGTGAGTGTACACAATCCTCTGGTTTATTATCATCAAAAAACATCCAAATGTGTATTGGATATGATGTTTGCTCAAACATACCTGTACATAAAGAAAAGGTGGCATTTCTCACTTCATTGAAGTAACCATCACTACAGTCAAGGCAGAACTCTCCTTCATAACCAGAGTCACATCCGCACTTCCCATTCCCCCCTCGAGTCCCATCTCCGTCACAGTGTCCATTACCATGACAGGGTCGCTCAGAGCCTCCGACACAGGCTTAAAACACATTTTAATACATTCAACTAAAAAGGCCACATTTACCTGGGACAAGAAGCACAATACAAATACTGTATATAATGGTCTTACCATTACAGTCAGGACCAAAGGTTCCCTTTGGACAGCAAACTTTAACCGTCTCAATGCAAAACCATTTGTGTAGATCAGGATATTCTGATTTCCTGTATAGAAACAAGAATGATACATTTTGTTTGACCAGTTACAGTTAACCAGCATGCATCTCATATGTGATTCATAAATTTACACTACCGCTCAAAAGTTTGGGGTCACCCAAAAAATGTCACGGTTTTCCATAAAAACTCACATTTTATTATTCAAATGTGTTGCAAAATGAATAGAAAATATAGTCAAGACATTGACAAGGTTAGAAATAATGATTTGTACTTGAAATAATAATTTTGTCCGTCAAACTTTGCTTTCATCAAAGAATCCTCCATTTGCAGCAATTACA
>JAVQKC010036829.1:0-14906 GCA_036025475.1 Philypnodon macrostomus
CAGGCAATGACCAGGCCTGGATCAGGCCAGGACCAGGAAATGACCAGGCAATGACCAGACAATGACCAGGCCAGGGCCAGGCAATGACCAGGCAATGACCAGGCAATGACCAGGCAATGACCAGGCAATGACCAGGCAATGACCAGGCCAGGACCAGGCAATGACCAGGCAATGACCAGACAATGACCAGACAATGACCAGGCCTGGATCAGGCCAGGGCCAGGCAATGACCAGGCAATGACCAGACAATGACCAGGCCAGGACCAGGCAATGACCAGACAATGACCAGACAATGACCAGGCCAGGGCCATGCAATGACCAGACAATGACCAGGCCAGGACCAGGCAATGACCAGGCAATGACCAGGCAATGACCAGACAATGACCAGACAATGACCAGGCCAGGACCAGGCAATGCCCACATTATGAAGACTATTTTGCATGATTGTGATACATGGATAAATTGAGAGCACTGGGTTAGGAAAAGCATCTGTTGTAATGCTAACTGAATAAGCATATCACTTTTTTTGTAAGTATTAATGAGTAAAGGTAACAATAATGCAGCAATGAACAGTTTGTAGTATAGTATGCCCCTCCTAATACAATCCTAATTTGAGACTATTACCTTTCACTGCCGACGTGTAGAGGACTACGAGCCCGGCCAAGGCACAGCTCACCAACAGCAGCAGCACAGACAAACCGATCTCAGCCACGGTCCAACGGTGCTTTCCGGGTTTACCAGATTTCTCCATGATGTCCATTTGGCTTTCAGATTTGCCCATTCTCCTGACTGCCGGCTTTGAGGGAAAAGGCAGAGTTAGTGTGGGATGGTCCAAAGAGCTCCCAGTGTGTGTACAGTAGATGTGGGCTGTGCAGTGATCCATCTGTAAACTGCAGCCAGATGAACCTACAACTTCACTGTTTGGTCTAGCCGATAACTCACAACGTACTTGAGGCTCCAGTGGTGAAAATTTGATAGCCTATGCGTCAACCCAAAAGAACATTGCGACCACAAAACATGTTTTCTATTATTTGATTATTGATTGAGTAGATGTTACTAACTGCCCGTGAGAACGCCCCTTATTGTAAGAATAGACATGTGATTAGCCAAAGCTTGTCGATTCGTAGCCTGCACAGCTCTTAAGAAATGATTGCTGGTATTGCAACATTGACAAGACTCAACTGTAAAAAAAAACCTGGCAGTGTTCCCACAAGTGACCACCTTGAAAATACAAAAAAAAACAAACAAAGTGTACCTTGTGTCTGATGTCCTTTGTTTGCAATTCATTAGCGCCATAAAGCAAAAATTGTATTCATGAAGGATGGGACCTGATAATGGGGACACTCAAGGACTCAAATTCAG
This sequence comes from Philypnodon macrostomus, assembly GCA_036025475.1. NCBI lineage: Eukaryota > Metazoa > Chordata > Actinopteri > Gobiiformes > Eleotridae > Philypnodon > Philypnodon macrostomus. The sequence goes on from JAVQKC010036829.1 coordinate 1,363, forward strand.
ACCTCCTGGGACAGAGGATTCAGTTCAGACTGTTCTGAGACAAGGAGACCGTCTGTGTTCAAGTTAATGACGTTGAAAGTAATTGAAGTGAAAAATATTTTCTCAAAACTGTGAGTTCACAACACTCTTTGTCTGGATTCAAAAATTATACGTCAGCAATTTTGTTAGAGCCACAGAAATGTAAATCAATTTAGTCCCCAATCGAGCCACAAAACAAGGTAGCACAGTATAATCCATACAAGAGCAATGCAGTAACTATTTTAGATACACAAAGCAATATGTTAAAATACGCTTTGAGTTTACATATACAAAAAAATATATAGTATAAAAAAAGTATATAGTTTTTGGATCTCCACTGGTCAAAACTAAGACCAAAGAAAATGCAAATTAAACTAATATTTCACCTGGACACGAACTGAATTTCAAGTTACACCAAGTATAACAATGAACCAAGGCCTAAACCAAATCTGACAATGTTTAAAAGAATTGAACAGAAGCAAATGTAAAAGACAGAAAGCTCAATAAAAGTCTAGGATTAGATTGTATTGTGATGTTTTCAGCATTTGATTAAGATAAAGAGCCCTCAGACTCAGGAGGACATTATGTGGCTATGAGATACTTAACAATACAGCTTTGTGGTGTTGAAGACCGAAGGCTTTACTGTGGGTTGAGTGCAGATGAGGTGCAGGTGAATGACACAGGTGGAGGAGGGGTGGGGCCATGACGTGAACGCTCATTAGACTGTGATTGGTTATTTCAGGGAGGAGGGCGGAGATTTTTTTCTTTAGCTAAATTATTAAAAGATGTCTATTTGGAATTGAAACATTTGCCAAAAAATAAACACACATGAGTTCACGTGACTTCCGCTGGAGCAAGGCCCCGCTACTTTGGGCATGAGGCAGAATACAGCACAATGACACAGTTAGTCTCAGAGCTGGTACATATGGGCAATTAAAACACACCAATTAGCTATACATGAATATCCAATTCAGTAACTATGGGCTTTAAGTGGGATACAACAAGATAACCTACACCATTGTAAAGTAGAACCATTCTTTCCATTGGCTACATACTTTAAGTTTTCAGTTTCTCCCCAGTACTCACCAAAAAGCCTGTTTATAGACCATAGCTCAGGTTGTTTTAAAAGCTTTATCACTATGCTCCAGAGACTCCCGACTCATTGTGTATATTCAATGTGACATTTAGCAGTCAAAAACTCTACAAAACACTAAATTATCCATTACTCTCACGTCTCTTAAAATGCTCAACATCAGAATAGACCTTTTCCCTTATACCACCAACCTCATTTAAAAATATTCTATGCACAATAATTATGAATGTCTGAGCAGCACAATATTGCAGATGAGCTTTTATCTCTGGGACATTGACAATCACCACTGGCTTTCAGAGGCATAGCTTTGCATCTATTCACTGAGCAGCACCTGTTTCTGTGTACGCAGTGCCATGGCCCTATCATTAGGCCTGACAAGGGACGTGCTCTAAATCACAGGTTCTGCCCCATTAGCTTAGGCTGATAAATACTCACACGGCCACCAAACTGGCAACGCAGTACAAAGCTGGCAACGCAGTAAAAATCAAGTAGGAAAAAGGTTGTGCTCTCATCTGCTGACTGCACTGAAACCCACTTCAGAAGTAAATATTAGAGAAAGGTGCCATAAAAGTGAACAATAAAATGCTGAATGTGTTTGATAAGGCAATAACAGCTCATTGGTTTTACGCTAAAGTCTGTTGGGGGTAGACTAAGAAACCTAAAAACTACACAAAAACTGGTGCAAAAATCGGTATATATCAGAGTATAAGCAAGATTATGTCGGATGTTATACTGAACAACATCCCCTGCATTCTGCTTTTGGATGAAAAACAAACCAGTGGATGTTTAAGATCAGAGTGTATGGCTTTTCATTTGAGTATAAAGCACTTACAAAAGGTGGGGGTCCTATGAACTAGCAACAGCTAAATTCTAGCTCGAATTCTCACACAGTACAGTACCTATGTGGATTAGGCTATCATCTGCTTGAGCTTCACTTCATTACCTGTGCCACTTTTTATGTAAAGTTCAAGTTTGACTAAGTAGTCCGACTTTACAGCTTTTTGTATCTCCAGAAAAGACAAGCTGGTATGAGCGAAAAACATGTCAAGAGAAAGGAAAACAGTGTGTCAATACAATCTGAACCTATTAAATGCAGAGTAACACAATTACTCTGGTCCATTTATGTTATGTTTTTCTCATACAGTAGATTTACCAAAAGAAACACGCATAACAATCATCAAGTCATTATGTTATGGTTGTAGCAGAACCATTCACCATTGAAATGCTACTTCATTTGATTGAGTGTCCTACAGTTTATTCCAATGCTCTTTGAAAAGTTAATAAACAAAGCATAATAATACTGGGCTATTTTTTCCTAAATGCAACTACACCGTCTGCACCCATTTAATCATTCAGTAACACGAGAACCCTTGTTTGGTCAAAATGCTGCCAAACCTGTGGAAAACATGTCAAAAATAAAATTGCCTTTATGTTTCCCATGATCATAACAGACATCAGAAGAATAGGAGTGGTCCAGTCATACAAACTAGTTTTTCCATTTTCCTGACACGGCAACGTACACAAGAGTAGTTTTTTTAATTCAGTGTATTTACTGTTTTATATTAGATTAGATGACTATGCAATCTTCTTATAATGTGCTTATGTTGATACAATAGACCACTATATCAACATGTATACCACTTGGATGATCTAGGATCTAAGATCATCTCAGTCACTGTTGACCAGTAACAAAGCTGGTTGGTTGGTTGATAACGTGAATAACAACACATCTGTTTTAATAAGGTTATTATCATATACACAGGAGTGGGAGATCCATGTATTTTTGAGGGAGTTATTATAAAAATAATAATAATAATTTCATCATCTATGTCATATGTCAGTCAATTTATTGTGAATGAATATTTGTAAGCAAGAAGTCAGCCAATTGCATCTGAAAACAGATGAATTAACTGAGAATAAAACAGCTAAAAAGTCAAAGGTGTCAACCATTAATCATTTTCCTGTCAACACAACATCAGAGATTAGCCTGAACTGAATGTTTAGGTCGCTTTGTGTAAATCCAGATGAGATTACACGAGGCTTGTTCAGTGACTGGTACGGCTTTATTTGTATTTTTTTTTACTAACCGGATTATTAGTATTAGTATTAGTATTTAAAAGGTGAACGCTGTTTGTTCTACTCAAACTTCAAACATGTATTGGCTGTTTTGAATAGCGTTAAATGCTTTAGAGAGATACTCCAAAGCACTAGGCCTAACTAACTTTCAAGATACGAGTTAATCTAATTAATTGGTTAACAACATAATAAAAAAATAAACCAAGGACAATTCCAGAATCAAAATTAGAGCTTGTTAGGGCTAGGGTGGTGTGGTGGTTCGAATCCCGGATCGGACAGTGTGTGTGTGCGTCTGAGTTTGCATGTTCTCCCCATGTCTGCGTAGGTTTCCTCTGGGCACTCCAGTTTCCCCTACCACTAAAATAATGTCCAATAGGTTCCCCATTGGGGCCATGAAAAAGAGATTCTGAATCTCAGTAGGACTTTCCTGGTTAAATAAAGGTAAAATATAAAATAGAATAAAATAAACTATGTATCAATTAATAGTGAAAGAAATCTAAAGTAAGAATAAAGGTCTAAAACCAATTATGATGAGACTGACAAAGAGTCACTGTACGAAGAAGTTCTGTTTGATGCTGCAGTGTGTCTGTCCACTGAATATAAGGAAACACAATCTCACCTAACTGAACTGGAAATACTGCCAATAAACAGTGAACACACACTGTATCAAGCAATTACTGTGAATATTTTCTGCAAAGATGAATAATTAACAACTATTACTAGTACAAGTATATTTACACCATTGCCCATAACCTACAACAAGACGCCCGGCTTAGGTATTTAAAATCTAATGTATAGTTCACATTCCAAAAAATATCATATCATCATTATTTAATAAAGATAGTTCTATTAGTTTTTTTGGACCATATATTGACATCGACAATATTGTGAAAAAGCCCTAGAAAAATCCATGTGACAAACTTTCCATTCCATTAAATATATAAACTCTGTAATGTAATGTAAAGGGCTCATAGTGTTACCTTAGTAGGAGGATGGAGGAGGTCCCTGAGCCGATCTCCCACAGGCACTAATATCTCTCACACCCCGCTGAGGACCGCTCAGAGCTGGTGTGAGGAGAGCGCTGGGGTCTGGTGTGAGGCTGATCTGGTCCAGAGCTTGGTCCAGGACTGACTGAGGAGCTGGGATCCAGGACTGACAGAGGCACTGAAGGGATCGAGGGGAGAGAGAGAGTATTAGAGGGAGGTGACAGCAACAACCAGCTCATGTTTACAGACTCAAGGCTATGGGAGAAGAGAGAGGGACTTCTGTTTGTGTGGGCATAGCATTTCAAAGGCTATTTTCTACTAAGCATGGGATACCAAGCCTACATAGTGCTACATAAAGTGCCACTAGATTTAATAATGTGCATCATGACTGTACGAGTTTATATATATAAATTGATCAAAAATTATAATCTAGGTCTTTCTTATGACCAACATCACCCGGCACATAAGGTTAACAGCGACAAGAGCTCATGAAAAGTCCGAAACATATAAAAGTGTCAATGAAATATGTTCCCTAATGCTTTATATTTAAAGCTCTGTTAAAGGCCATACCTGTCTTATCCATTCAGCAGTAGCAGCATAGAGATTATCTCAGAGGAACGACTGTATTGAATAAAACATAATGCATTGCTATTATTTATTCGCATATCACTTCAGATCCCTTTAATTTCTCAGTTTATGTTGTCCAGATTTGTGCTGGTTGTGTAAGCAGGCACCAGTATAGATACTTTCCCTGTATTATCAGTAGCAGTTGCGTTGAGTTCTTTTTCTTAGAGCCATTACCTCAAAAAGAACAATAAAAATGCTTTTCTTTACTGTGTAGACATATCCTTTGACATTGAAATCACTGCTCCTCACTGGCACATTTGCTTTGGAGAAACTGGTGGTGAACTCTGGCCTAATGTCAGATGGAAATAGCACAGCACCAAGGCTCATTACCAGCCCGATTAACCACGCTAATTACCTCATAATAAAGAGAGTGGGGGCTGCAGTGGTCAGCCAACACCTTTCAGTCACTCAGGTGATGCTTCTGCTGTGTCCATGTGTCATAAAAACATCAAAATGTATTAGAAAGATAATAGTCAAATTACCTTTTGGTATCTATTATTTATGATGTAACGTGTTCAAATGCTGGTGGATAATTACCAACACGAGTGGTGAGGTACAAGACAGTGGGAAGTCATGGTTGGCAACTGGCTTCATCATTTATTCATGGGATCTGAATTAAAAGAGAGGGAGTATTTTCACGCGTGCGTTCAGTCCAGCAAACCATTCCAATTGTGAAACTATATACTTACTGTTTGAGTCAAAATAGGCTTGATTATAATATGAATTAAATTATAGAGATTATTAAAGATATTCTCAAATGATACTGTTCAGTGTGTACCAGAAGCTTTAGCCAATCACATGCTCCCATATAATCTTGCATCATGGACATTCCCATTGGCTGGCGGTCTATACGGCTTGTCAAGAATTACTCAATAAACTGGAGAAAAAAAAGAATAGAGGAAAGTGCAAACAAAGACTCCATTTTTAGCTTTTATATATATATGTATGTCTTCAACCCCTGGCCCGTGGGCCAAAGTTGTAGCCTGGCTTTCTTGAGTCTAGTGATTCAGCGCAGAATAAATCAGTGAAGCTGCAAGAGCTTGTAGCATTAATTCAACATGCTACACTAAAGAGCCAAACTCATCTGGAATGTTTTGGAGAAGAGGCAACGCACGACGCAAGCGTCACAGCAGATCAACCAATCAGGCTGCCTGGAGAATTATGTACCAGGGGAGGGTCTCTGACAATGAGAGGTCACTCTGTATAAAATATACAGAGAACTCATGTCTGGCCTGTCAGGAGACCAAAGTTCCCTCGCCTCATAACTAGCTGAGTTAGCCCACCCCAGTCTACCTATAAGCAAGTGTAATCAGCATTAATGACCAAGTGGGTCATTAGGGTGTGCCAATAATAATAATAATAAAAATAATAATAATAATAATAATAATAATACATACATACATACATACAAGCATTTTATATAGCGCTTTTCACAACAACTCAAAGACACTTTATATAGAACACATATAGGACAGACAAAGGAACAGGAGAGATGTTAGTGGAGGTTGAATGCTTTATGGAGAGGTACGTTTTTAACTGTTATTTGAAACTTTGTAGTGAATCTGAGGCACAGATGGTGTGTAGTTTCAGTAGTTGTTATTGTGAGATCTGCAGTGCACTTTTTATACTTTGGTTGAGTAAAGTCTTGTAAACCGGAGGGAGATTAAACGCATTAGGACACACAGGGACACCTAGTATTGTGGTGAGTAAAGCTACATATGAGTCTAATAAGTAGGTGTTGTATCACATTATTATTGTCACTTGTGTAAAATACACATGAAGCAGTTTACTTTGACTCTTTGTAGCCTCTTGTTTTTCAGACATTTAATATATAAGTGCATCAAAAGTGGTTACCAGTGGATTCTAATGGAGGTTGCCACATGCAGATGGGTGGCTCTTTATGGCTTGCCTTGGGAAAGTGACTTGAAGACCCCTGGCTTAGTGCATTTACAAGATGTTTGCTTAGGTAAATAGAACTTGCTGCATTAGATTTTTCACACATAATGCACAGTTATGCTGCAGAAACATATATCATAGTTAAAAGATACAAAAAACACCTGCTAATGTTGGAAAAATCTAAATTTTACTAAACATTGCTCATAATATTTAGTTAATTCTAATTTGTCACTCACATCAGAGAAACAGACTTTTGCTGGAAATGCCAATCATGACTGGCAATGTGTTATTTTATCCCTATATACTTCTTTAGCTACAGCATTTCCTTAAAAGTTCATGTTAAACCTGACTTACAAGTGATCGAAAAATTGTCTTCTCATCTTTTTTTCTCAACTTGGAAAGACACGCATCTAAAGATAATCAATGCTTTAGCTCTAGAATGAACCATGTAGCCAAGCGTTCAATATTCATTCCTGAAAGTCAAACATGAGCTGTAATTGTTTCTGCCTTGCTTACTTTACATAGAGGTGGTAGTATCGAGTTACATTTATTTAGTTCCATTTACTTTAGAAACCATTTAAGATCATTCTACTGAAAGGTAGTTTTACGGCACCATACTTTTACGTGAGTATTTTTATTTTGAAGTAACAGTACTTTTACTTGAGTACAATTGTGAGTTTACCCACCTCTGCATGATATCAAGGTATAGCTTTGTGTTGTGAAATGATGCTATAAATTGTTTAGTTATTGATACTCTTTTTCTTTTTTTTAACAAATAAATTACAAAATACATCTGATATTACATTCACACAGTACTTTTATACTCCTACTTAAGTAATTATTAGTACTTTTTGCTTTTTCTTCAGTAACATTATTTTGAATTATTGTCTGCTCTACCAACCACTAGTTAGCATGTTATTTGTATTACTGTTTTCAACGCCTATTTACCACCTTTCCCAGAAGTTTACTTAAGGGATTACTTCTGGTTATACACAGGTTCAGGAGACTATAACCTCTGCTTTAAATGAATATGAGGCTAATTATTATGAAGTAAGGGCCCGCTAACTGGATTATGGGAGATTTATTTTCTGTACACCGGTGTATGTTTGTTTGCACACAGCCCATTAACAAATACTGGACTGTGTCGGTGATTAGTGGATCTGACAAACAGCCTTGAAAGCTTTTTAATTAGGCTATTGTGGATACAGTAAATGCTATGTATTTCTTGATGGAGAAGGATGCTCAACTTTGCTAAAAGCCTGTGCCAGCAACATGTGCCTGGAACCTCTCATGTGGCAGGAAGCAGCCACTGTTCCAGGATTTATAGATATATTCAACAGTAATAAATATAGGCTTTGTTAAATAATACCTTATGCAGTACTTTTGTTTTGCTAATGGATTTAAGAGATTAATTTAGACAATATTAATAAAGAAGCATTTTCTTACAACTCTTATATACTGTTTTTTTAATAATATTAATATAATAATAATGGCTTTTTTACAATTACAAGTAATTTTTTTGAGGGCTTCAGTTTCCTGTTTTTTTTTTAAACACTGTCTATAAAAACACAGACCTCCTCCCAATAGTAAAGATATGCTAAACTTGGAGTTTTCTAGTTCAGGGGTAAATGCAATTACTGAAACTAATCTTTTGCTCTATTAATGACCCTGACCCCTTGGGGATGGAGTTAGTATCTTTATGGTGGATTACATTTAAAAGTTCCAGCAGCCAGTTCCAGATCTATACCAAAAATACTTTCTTAACACTTTAAGTTTTCGTCATCAATTATCATTAAATATTCTATACATTCTATAATCCTTTTGAAGACTAGCCCTAATTCATCCTCCTTCTATTCATGATCTCATGGCCCATATTTTATTTTTATGTCCCACACTTCTGTCTCACAATGTTGCTCTGTTTTGTTTAAGCCAACACAATAATTTATGGACCAACAGCCTTTGTTCTTGTTTCTGCAACAGTATTGATAGCATTCACTAAAGTAGAGTTCAAGCTTTGAAAAGGCACGTTTGCTTTATTCTGTTATTTTACTTTCTATTTAATCTTATGGTGGTCAACCATGAGGCAATGTTCACTTATAAGTTACAGATAAAACAGTGAAATTAGTGTTACATGCCTCATTAACATTGTGGCGCATTTATATTGAGCTAATCAGAATAGCGCTCACAGCATTAAGAACTAAGGTCACTAATATGTTTTCTGTGAAGCAGCGGCTGCATAAGTAGATTACACTTTCCTTTTAAATGGCCTTTTTGCTGAGAATTTATCCCCAAAGCATTTATGCTGGGCCATGTTTTGTTTAGCTTTACCTTTGAGTAGGAGATAAGGCAAAACACTGTGAACTAAACTAATCAAGTCTCGACCAATACAGCTTCAACACAGTCTACCTGCAAATGTTGAAGTAATGGACAGTGATTTATGAGGCGGGGACATGTATCAGAGCAGTGCGCCAGTGTGCTCGCTCAGTAGTGAGGACAGCTGTAGGTCGTCATACCGCCTTGTCTCTGCCTAATGGCCCCATGTGCTTGTTCTTCAAACACTATTAAACACATGCAGTAAATCAACGTGTGGGAGCATATAGCCACAGCCCTGGGTTCGAGCTGACAGTAGATGGTAAATTTTGTGAAGTTGATAGGAGAGTGTGTAGGGAAAACTAATGCTAGCATGCCCGAGACACCCAAAGCTGCCGGAGTCAGACAAGAATCAATCCAATCATTTCAATCAAGAAACTACCTGTCTCAGCAAATCTACTACATGTGACCACAAAGACAGCTGTAGAAAGGTTAACTAAACATGATACAGTATATAAATGCACCTTTATATACAGTAAGTTATAACTATAAATCTGAGCTGGAAAAAGTTTAGTATGCAGTATATCCATGCGATTGATATTGAATTATATCAATAAATCATTTAATTTACAAAGTGAGAACCTCATCTATAAATTGACAAAGCCTTCCTGTCCAGTCATATACTTCTCCAATTCTTTGGTAAATTGAAATTAGCTAGACTTGAACTGGGAATCATCTAGTTGTGGGGTAAATGCTATATTCAATGCAAGTTCTTACATCACACTGGGAAGAAAGCTCTATCAAAAATAAATCATCAGGCCTAAAGCAGTAAAAATGTCAGAAAATGTTTAAACATCTAAAACAGATTAAAAGTTTTGATTTCAGATTTCTTGAAGTGACCACGGCTGCTTGCTGAAAAGTAACATTTCAGAAGAAGTCTTCCAGACTCTTGGTGCACCTGTCACCTGGCTGTGAGGGTGAGGGCGGCCATGTGGCAGCTATAATCCGCCTTATCTTAATAGCATCCAGCGCTATCACCAAAGCCGCAGGGACAATCGACCCATTCGCTTCTTTATCAACACAGAGGATTCTCCAGCATCAGCCACTCTCTGTGTCTGACCTCTCCGTCCATCAGATCCCACAGGCTCTTTCTACGGTTACATCATCTACTGCACTGTCAGACCTGGGCTAAATTTAAAGCTTCAGTTTCAATGGGTGGCCAGTACACACACAGAGTTGGGTGAGATATAAATATGCGATCGTGTATGCATTTCCAACTAGAAAGCACTCGGAGAGCGCAGACCTCCGCCAAGGCAGCTCATTTCCACAGATCACTTCCAAAATTGTGTAACATGTGTAATTCCTGACCTTCCCTGAAAATTGTATCCAAATCTGTTCAGTAGTATTTGCGTAAAGTTGATAACAGAAAGATTGACGGACAAAAGCTACAAAATGGTTAGCGGTACAGAGGTTGATTTTTGAGAGGCTGGCAAAATGGTCAAATGGCTCAAATGTTTTGACAAATTCCTCACACTCTGGGTCGATGTGTGCCTTGGCTTCGGGTTATTTTTCTTTGGGGGCCCTGCTCTGCAACATGGCCACTCTGCAACAAAACAGATCATAGAGTCAAAAGGACAGATAGCTGCGAGCATCTTTCTAAGCCCCCACACGTTGAGGTTGTAGAAGACCTAACTCAGATTTCACTCAACTCTAGATGACTGCATAGGATCTGTTTTTCAAGGCAAGCGCTCAAATGTACGGTATGTCAAACTACATTCCATCACATGCACAATTGGAAAGGACTCTCAAGGACTGATGGTATGTATGACCCGATCACAGGAAAAACACTTTCCTGTGATCGGGTCATACATACCATCAGTTTTTGCAGAGCTTAACACATTAAGTTGTAGTTTACAGATCCAATATAGTGAGTACTATTTAATTTTTATTTTTTAAATGTTCCTAACCTACCAAGTATTCTGGCTCTAACAAAGATGATTGATTTGCTCTTGTCTCTGTTTATCTAAATTAAAAATGGTTTATTTGTTTGATGCAGTGACCGTGTGTTGTCATGGTGAGATATTAATGGATGAATAATATACCGAATTATTATAAGGGGCCACAGCATAGATCCTTGTTGGATACACAATTGGAGTTACTGACTAAAGTTCTCCCAGCCTTGAAAATAAACCCCCTCCAGTATAGGACTATATTATATTATAGTTCTATCTCTGAAACAGGGGACCCAATATTGCCTCTTACAAATAAGGGGGGTCAGGTAAAGAGTGTTAGCTCATAATGGCTGTATTTTTAACTAATTATCTCTGTTAATATGTAATGGCCACCTCTTACACTCACTGAACAAACTGGCATTCTTTAGCAGCAGTTACATTTTAAATGATGTATTATTGCTGCATAAAACATTGAGGTAATATCCCTGAGGCAACAATGACATTAATGGAGTAGTGTTGTTATTCCCAGCTCAAAATTATAATTGAATCTGTTCCTCTCACGGTGATCCAGACATCTTGGAATTTACAAATATTATTACAAAGTATGATTTCCTAGCAGACGGTTAGATACATTGTTTTGGATATATGATATTATGTACATGTTAAACAGCTGTGTTGATATAGTCCCGATGACATAACGGCACATAAACACTGTTGTCCATTGTGTCAAGTATAGTTTTTGAAGTACTTGTGTGACCAAAATCAACAAGGCATGTCATCACCACCAAAAAGACAAACCATGAAAAGCAAAATAAACAATTGGTGCTTTGCTCAAAATAAAGAGTGACACAGAGGCCCCCAGACAACACAAATCGAAAAAATACAGTACATTTGTGTTACTGAAGCCTGTCAAAACATCTGATCTCATCTTGTGTCCCAAATAGGTTGAGTGTATTTTCAGTATTGATCTTTTTCTCTTTGTTTTTTTTATCAAATTTCACTTTTACCTTTTTGTGCCGCTTTTCAGTGTTATGTAGACCAGAGATTCACACATTTTTCAGACCAGATCTATGGTGCTTTCATTTGCGTGGCTTGTTTTAAAATTTATGAAAAATCAACCAGTGCTGGAATAGATGTAGCCCACAAGCCAAAAAGGATGCAAAGTTTAGTATATGTCTGAAATATAACTGTTGTGATAAATTATTAGAAAAAGTGTATTCCTAGTCTTGTTTATGGTAAGCTTGATTTGTTTTTCATTTAAAATTACATAAACAGCTTGCCATACATGTGAATACATGGCTGGCTTGTATTACAAAATCATTTCACGGTATTAGGCAGATCACCCTGAGGTTTGACTAGTGCAACCTGGCAACTATAGGCTCCAACAGCTATGGAAATATATGTTTCTCCCATATTTCTGTTACTACATACTGTTGTTCTTGCAGAAATTTCAGAGTAAATCAACCTTTCCTTTTGTTTTTGTTGTGATGTGTCCATTATCTGTGCCTAATGAACAATGAAGCATTTTGTTGGCAGGCAGTAATTGCTTGGAGCGTAACAGTGGGGGTGTAATTAGAGAAACAGGGAGGACTGTATGACTTCACGACTGGCACCATTTAATAATAATGGGGTGCAAGTCCACACCATCGTGGTCAGCTAATCACACCGGACTGGCCCGTGTAGCTCTTGGTACGAACCAACCATGACTGGAATATTGAAGAGGCGCTCGCCCACGCAGCTCCACAACACTGGCTCTGCGGGGGATCAAGCATATCATTATGGCTGTGACCCTGCGCCACCTGCAACACTGTCATTAGTGAGATCGTCTGGTTTAACTTAGATAAACTGATGTCGTCAAGCCATGCAGTAGAGGATGAATATTTTTATACACAGTTTTCTACAAGCATACAAAGATGGCATTTTAACAGTGGATTGGAAAATCAACCGTAGACAGTGTAATGTGTTTGCATGTCTCTGATTGTAGTGGCCTACTGTAGTCTGTGTTTAGGTGTCTGAATGAGCCATTCGCTTGCTGAGTCTAGGTTTAGTGCCAATATCATCATCAGAAAAGAACATTAATGAGTGGCTCCATATTTTTGTTAATTTACCTTTATTGGAGTTTTATTAATAAAACCAGTCAGTACTACATAAGCTAAAGGCTACAGACTCACCCAAGTTACCTATGTTATGCATGCTTACTGATTGCTTGGAAAACTGGAATTCCAAGGATTGTTCACATTAACCATACCCATGTGGTCTTGTGTATTTTATTAGGAATTACTAACCTGGTGTTATGTTGGTATTTCGGTGTAGTAGAGATAACCAAGGCTCAAGAGTAGGTGTACAAGGTGTGGTAGGTTTATTGACAAGACAGCACAGACAGTGAAGAGAGCACAGACAGTGAAGACAGCACGGACAGTGAAGAGAGCACAGACAGTGAAGACAGCACAGACAGTGAAGAGAGCACAGACAGTGAAGACAGCACAGACAGTGAAGACAGCACAGACAGTGAAGACAGCACAGACAGTGAAGAGAGCACAGACAGTGAAGACAGCACAGACAGTGAAGACAGCACAGACAGTGAAG
>JAVQKC010036841.1:0-11607 GCA_036025475.1 Philypnodon macrostomus
ACCAGACGTGGGAACCAGACGTGTTATTGCTGTGGGCTGATTACAAATGCACCACAGGTGAGAAACCAGCAGCAGCTGCAGAGAGTCAATGGCTCCTCCCAGGAACAAAACACACACAAAACAGGTAGGGAGGGGGGAGAAAACCAAGGGACCATAACAAGAAGCGCATCTTCCATTCTAAGTCTACGGCCCCTCCGACATCCCCCGAAAACTCATCACACAACCACACATTTACAGTATGCAATCAGGCAGGGTTTCAAACCGGCAACCCTCTGGTTGCAGATTCGCCCCATTGTAATAGTATTGTTTTTCTACATCCTTTAGTACCCCTCTATACAAGTGCATTTGATATAAATTCTATGCCAAATCAATATGTCAGTCACTAAAACAGATATAAAAAGATAAATGAGTATATTTATGCAGCATTATTGACTGTTGGTTGTTGCTAGTTCAGGGGTAAAGGCTCAATTGACAAAACCCTTATACTGCATCTCACAATGTGATCAGAAACTACATCAAAACTACACAATTGAAGACTTTCACTTATCTTCCATCACATTTGTATTTCAAACTGAGCTGGTGGCAGTCAGTTGGTGCTCCGAGATGAGAGATGATGACAGTGTGAGGATCTAAATCTTTAAAATCAATAAATGTAAAAATGAGCAGGTCTTGGAGCTTGTTAGAGTCTGATTATGTGAGCAGTAAATTTTGACTGAGTGCGATCGTAATGATACTAAATATGTCCGCTACAGCCCATCATTCACACTCACACCATGGGGTTTCTGTCCTTAGGTATTTGTCGTGATTCACCGTCTGCAGATGAGAGCCAGTGAAAAAACAGTGATAAATTGTTGCATTGCTGTGTAATGTTGTAGATAATAAGCTCAGGTCGATGCTAGAATGATAAATTGATAGATGTTGCCGTGCTAACAGGGAAAAGACATAGGGGCTGGTGATGACCGGATTAAGTGAGAAGTAAATAGACTTTAAGCCAATGAAACCTATGGTATGTACATACGTTATAACCCCCAGTCTCTGGGGTTGTGTGGCAGAGAGGATCGCTGCCTCTAATACAAACCCACACGTAAATAAGTCAATGAAAACATGGCCGTGGTGATTATGCTACCATATAGTTATAGCCTATACGTGAAGCTATTCAATTCATCTTTAGTCTTGTTTTTTGCTTATCTACTCTGGGGGCAGTTACCATAGTGACCATAGACCTACTATAACAGTAAAGAATGGGACATTACAATAGAATTAACTCAATTTTAATGTTGACTGTCTTTAGAATTTTTTTTTACAGTTGCTTCATTGAATCTATTAACTTTTTCCTTTCTTTGTCAGTTCGGTTTGCTGAATCTTAAAATCTGTAACCGCATGCAGAGCATTATCAATGAATGTGGAAAAATCAATGGGACACAACTGAATGGCCTTATGGATCTTTTCAAACCCAGATCAGAAACTTAAACAGTATTGGCAGACCCTCCCATCCTCTGCACACAGTTTAAACCCATCACTTCAGGGAGGAGATATGCCCGTCCAAGAACGACTCGACTGAAGAACTCTTATCCCCACAGTTACTGGCTTTTCAAACAAACTGTAGACATTGTAGCATCCAAATGGACCTCATACATTAATTCCCTCGACTCATCTTCAACCCACAACCTTCCCACAATTCTAGCACACACTTGGAGTCACAGATCCGAATAACATTTGACCCTCTGAGCTAAAAATCAATCTGACAGATCCTTAACCTAGGTCTTATCTACACAACCAGGACAAATGACCCTTACATGAACCTTGTAAAAGCTGTGTGCGTTGGTGTATTGATTGGACAATACAAACCAAGGAGGCAATAGTCGGATCTTTTTTAATAACTAGGCCTGTGTGTATATCGGCGAAATGGCCCCATACGTCTGCCACAACTGTCACCTTAATCAGACAGTGTGATTTCTAAGGGTTTATATTGTTAACGAGCAATTTAGAGGCCCCCAACCCCAAAACAAACAGCCTAGGCCTAGTTTTTGTTCAACTTCACAATTGTGTGCCACTTTGTGTTAGTCTTTCACATAAACTCTATTGTGGTTGTAATGTCAAAAAGTTAAATGACTATGAAAAAAGTAATACAGCCCACAGACAGAGTAATTATTTTTGCTCACATACGAAGTAAAAATATCAGGTACTGCATCTTTAAATGGATAGTATCTATGAAAAATACTAGCCATTTTTATCACCGTATATATTGTGATGCATGTCTTCCTTGCACACATCTTGCTCTCTCTCCTGGTGCAGTGGTCGGTGTATGTGAAGCAGAGAAATGCCAGGGTTGGTGGGGTTGATGATCATCTCACTCACAATACTATGCCTATGGGTATCCGCAAATCTGAAATCTTCCACAATACAAAACTTTCTAAATTAATTTTTTTCTAGTAACTAGTCTAGTAATGTTTAACAGCTTGAAGTGATATATATAGATATAGATCTATATATAGATATATATAGATAGTGATAGGGACTCTGGGGGCACCCCTGAAGGACCTTTGCGCTCTGGACCCCACTTTGGGAACCACTGGTGTAAAGAAACAGGTATTTATGTGTTTTTAATACAAGCTAATATCCTATGAGACAGATCAATGACAATACAAGGGTTAGAGGCATCATATATGTTTAAGTGGGGTTGTTTTTAAGACATCTTACCCTCATGCATTAGAATTACGTAAAAACTGAATGGCAAATTTGTCATGCAGGACTCACAGAAAGGTGCCAAGGTGTCTTAGTAGAGAAAAGAGACTTGCTCAAAGTGCTACACAAAACATAAATGTAAAAAAATAAAATGACTGCCGAGCATCATCTTGGAAACACTTTAATCCATGCAAACAATTCAATTAGCAATGTCATTAGCTCTACTCTATTGTAATGGAGCTAATGTTGTGGCAAATTGTTGGCAATGCTAGTTTTATGGACGCGATTAAAAGCGGATTGGTGACCGCATCACATCTTCAGTCTGTTGACATCTTGACTCACTGACACTCTTTGTTTTCAGACCATTAGCTGCTCGAGTTCACAGATATGGGACTTATTATTGAAGCCTATCGTTAATGGTGCTGCAATATCAACTTTTACGTTTAGCTCATATCTGGTGAATGTGAGCAGCGGGGAACATTAGTGAACAGACTGGAAAAAAACGGTGCATGACAAACAGTGAAAGAGTTTAATTTCACCCATGAGAGGCTCCAAATATATGATTGAATAGAATCATGATAATTACATGGCATTCAGCTACATGTTCTAAGTGTGAATGTGCCAGAAAAAAAGAGCTGTCATCAGAGCATTGAAAGGCTAATACAGCCTCTCTACATTCTGAAGTGGGAGATTTCTATGTAACTTTTAATGGTCAAAAATATATGAAATGTTCGGCAATTGTACATTTGAGACACATCCTTGAGAAGACAGAAAAGAAGAAGAAAGTGAAGCGTACTCATTGACGTGACATTTTCCCTTTCAACATATGAAGGAGAGTATGACTTTAATTACAACCGGATCCTTCATGATGACAGTTAATGTGCCGTTTCTACATGGATTTGAATATTTGTAACATGATTTGATATTTAACAAAATTATAACGTAGAAACGACAAGGAGGCATCATATAATTTAGCGGTTCCATCGAATCGTTCCATTGAGAGTAGTACCCTGACATGTTTCAAGATACTACACTCAAACACTGGTCTGTCAATAGGAAAAGAATAATAATTACTTTATTGGAAGATCAAATTAATGATTCGCTATGAGCGAGGAACCAGACCCCATTTTTGAATAAAAGTAGGCAGGGCCGAATGAAATGAATGAATAAATACATACATCTGGGTTTGACAATGGCAGGAATTTGCATCCAAAAGCAGGAATGCTTGATTTTTGACCAATGCTTCAGTTTTTCAGCTGAAACATTATGAGATGGAACCTTCTCGCAATCCCTGGAGTAAAGTGGGCCTCTATCACAACACATAATAGCTGGTCTTGTACCATATATCCATAATGTTGTGTTATGTGGACCTTAAGGTTTCAGGCACCTTACAGTACCTGCCTTGTGCTCTTTGATCAGTGAGTTCCAGGTGTGTTTAAATTCTTAGTATGGCAAGTGAGGTTTCTGCTCCACTCACTCAGAAGGCATCATGTATATGTTCTCAACATGCAGTTCAGAAATGGATTGTGCAAGTGTTTTGTGTGGAATTGAACAAACAGTGCCATCATCATTTTTCTCATTTGACCCACGGCAGGGAATTGTGCGCTTTCTTGCAAGGCTGTTATTTTGTGAACAGATATAAAAAGAAGCTTCATTCACCCTAAAACAACTCATCACATTGCTTCTGAACTTGCATAGTTCCCCGTTTTATACTTGCCCATTATTACCTTTGTGGGACAGAATAGTTTAATATATTTTTTTACAAATAAATATCAAACATTGGAAATTTTTGCGACCACGACTTCTATACAATTGTTGGAAAAAACAACAAAAAAACAACTTTCAAATATATACAAGGACAGTTCTGATGGCAAACATAACTAGAGTGAAATCACTAAATCAAAAACCACTTACCAATCCAGACCGGACATTATATGAATGGTTTTCAACCTTGGACATAAAAAAAGGGTATGATTTATTCTTACGTGCCCAGGCTTTTATGTAACATTATGGTTTGAAATTGTGCCTAATTCCAGATAGAGAACAATTGTGAGGCCATGTTCCGTAGCGCGGAGAGAAACGATTAACCATTTGGCTTTGTGAAAATTCAATCCTGTCAATCAAAATGTCCTCCGTTGGTGCGGCTAATAAAGATTTCATTATTGAGCAAACACGATTTACCCCCAAAATATAAAGACGTATTAAAAATAAGTGTTCCGCTGCTCATTTGCATTGGTTGGAGTGTATTTGGCTTTTGGGACTAATACACAGTTTCTCAAAATATAGGTTCTCGACTAAGGTCTATAGATGTTGTTTTTACCTATTCATTTTGACCACAGCTTGACATGAACAGTGTCGCCTCACAGTAAAAAGGTCCAGGGTTTGACTTTTGGTCTGTGTGGAGGTCCGATGGTCCTCTAGGTAAAGGTAGTTGAGGGCTGTTTTTGTTTTCGTCACCTGTTAACAGCATTTCCATGATTCACATGTTCTATACGAGTTTTGATTTGAGTCAACAGTGATCCATAGCCACTTCAAATAACGGTTCCATCTTTCATCAAATCTGTAAAGCTTTTGGGATGTTGCTTTATAATAGTCTTTCCAACAGTCAAGCACTGGGATTTAGATTGGTTTGAATCATCAACAATGATACAGACCATCTCCCTGTGGTCTTTAGCATTTGGACGCTTCTCTTGTGCAATAGAAGTGATGATTCCACTGAAGTTTTCAGTCCAGTCGCTTAAATTTACATTCATTCTGCGGGCAGGACTGCTAAAATGAGATGGAGTGCTTGATGTGATTGTTTAATGCTTGATCAGTGTTTGGATTGAAGATAATGTCAGGTTCTACTTGTATCAGTGTCAGGTAAGTTGCTTGGTTTTCCAAAAGGAAAATCACTACTTAATTGACACTCAATCAGAACTTTGATGGTTAATCCTAGGGCTGACAGCCTCTTGTCACACTACAGAAGGATGTGTGATAAAATTCAATGATTGCACATTTACAGAGCTTTGTGAACAGAAGGTTTTTTTTTGTTTTTTTTTAAACAAATAATATGAATTAACTTATTTAATGTCTTACTTATCAGTCCTGTGCATTGGGTAACACTTTTGCTCCGCAGCTTCCGGTCTAATGCCTCTTCAGCTTTCCCCCAGGATGTGTTGATCAGCTCTAATTTAATGTCAATGGTTTAATTTATTAACTGTTTACCCTGAGTACTATATTCTCTTTATTGTATTTTTAATCATTTTATATATCATTGTGGTGACTAAGACAAGTAATACCTTCTGTTTACCAGGCATTTAGAAGGCTCTGACACTGGATAGGTGAGACGCCACTCGACTGCTTGTCAGCCTTCTCAGTAGAGACTCCAGTTTATCTTCAGGTAAGCCCAGCAATACTGTTGTCACAGCCTGTCTCAACTCTTCCTCCAGGGTTGACATGTTATTGTTGGTATAGCTCTAAAAGGCAGTGACGGAATACAATCACGTGTTTTATTTGCTTTTTATTTCACTAATGGGTAATAATCCAGAAGGTCATTTTGCTTTTTGACTCAGACATTTCTGTTAGACTGTGAACACCTAGATGCTAAATATTCACAGCTTGTCGTCTTCTCACAAACAAACAACCTGGCTGCAATAAATTAATATGATCTCACCCACATGAAAGTCCTCATCTTGCCCAAGAAAGACATGCATTCCTTTTTTGTACTTTGTTCCTTTTACAGTAAAAGCACTTGTGGCTACACTAATGTCATGGGTGAAGTTGAAAGGAGTTACAACAAGCTTGATGCCCTTGTTATACTCATCTTGAAATAAATCCGTTTCCTTTTCAAACTGATGACAGGAGAGAAAAGACTAGCTGCACTTAAGTATGCCTCAAGTACCTGATGGCGATCTGCTGTAGCACAAAGATTCTTCAAGTTGTGCAACTTTCCTGCAGACCGTTTAAAGAAAGTGTCCATAGACGGATGAGTCGTCCAAACTGATTAAGATCAGGATAGTGGAGCTTTTGTTTTATTGCATGTTTTGGAAATAGTTCTGCTCTTGAACGCAATGTATTCTTTGATGACATTTAGGTAAGCAATCTGATCAGCAGAGATTGCTGGAGCACATACATAAGATACAATTACTGTCATGAGCAAAATACGCTTCAAGGAACCACTTTCACTGGGACATCCGATTCTGTCCCCAATTATTACAGGCAGTAATCTTAAAAAGGCACCAGTTCTGGGCAGCATGGCTCTACCAGGCCTAAGCTCAGGACGTTTGTCTTTTGCATAATTTCCTAGGTACTTTTCCTAATACTACGGTTTAAATCAACATAAGTTAACTGCTTTTCTTGGCTGACCAAGTGGTTGATACACAATGCCAAGTCAACTAGACTTGGTGGAAGCCCAGGGTGGCAAACATGGAAGTAAACTAGTTGGTTGAATGTCGAGTCAAACTTTACACCATAAACTGTTGAGTGGTTCGACTGTTTGTTGTGTTTTACACCAGTGGATAAAGGGCTCAACTGAAATGTCTGCCTGTGTATGTCACAAAACCTAAAAAAAACTTGCACTGACATGTTCCACTACCATGTAACCCATTATTTCCTGCTGTGGCATTTACAAAGCCTTTGATAACTTTCCGATCCTTCAAAACAATGCCACGAGCCTTTGGAGCTTTCAAATCTTTCCTGTCCAAAAATATTTAGTCTTTTTCCCTGCACAGTAGAACTAAATGCAGATGATCAATATTTGATCTGTTGTAGGAAAAATTTTGCCACGCGTCATATACAATGTTCTTTTTTTACCTGTTACAAGAGAATTGACAACCTCAAAAGCATCTTCATATAGGATTAACTAGGCCTGTGCTGTCGTCCCCGACAGCAAGGTGTATATCTGCGAAACGGCCCCATACGTCTGCCCCATATATCTGCTACACCTGTCATCAACGTGCACCTTAATCAGACATTGTTTGAATTCTAAGGGTTTTTATATTGTTAACGAGCAATTAAGAGGCCCGCCCCCAAACCATGACAAACATGGGAAGGGTCTATTTGACCTTTTTGATTTGTTTGGATGCTTTCAGTCTATAGGGGGTGTTATAGAGGTAACTGCCATCATATTGGTCAAATGTGTTCAGGGCCGGGGTGTAATTAGGTATTTCAGGTTTGAGCCTAATCGGGCAAAGTATGTGCAAGTTAGAGGCTGTCTTACCTGACTTATCCAATTTGTTGCAGGGTGGGGTCATAATAATATGTTATTCTTTCATTTAATTGTCATGAATCGTAGAAGTACCAAACTCAATCCAGTTCGGCATCTTTATAGTATGTACCTGTGTGCAACAGTTGAAACTGATCCGGCATTTCTTTTTTGAGTTATCGCATTCACAGCTAGGATCTGCTGACGCAGACACTACGTGATTCCATAATGTCGTTTTGCCGATAATGATAATGCTGATTTTTCATTGTTAACTAAGGAATTTCCTTTTGTGTTTCGTCCATCCCAAACGTTTACAAATATATAGAGAGATGCAAGAGTTTCCTTTATTGGGACATAATATGCAAAATATTATTTCCCTGCACGATTTCTACCTAGATACAAAGATATATTGGCTTTTTTAAATACATCATGTTTTGTGAGCTCCTCTATCAGACTGGGGATTGTAATGTCAGACAAACCATGTACAGAGATTTGAGTTTTGCAAAAAGACGAGACTGAGCAACATCACGCTGGTAAAAGCAACTTTGTCTGCAGCTTCAAATAAAATAATGACAAGCTCTTTAAAAGGAGATCTTCATCCACATTATCAAGTTTATCGATTTGACACTCAACAGCAGATGTGAAAGGTTGGACTACAGGCTCATGTAAATGTTGATGACGTGTTTATGTGATCTTGATACATGTGAAGCAAATGTGGATTTTCTGTAAAAAGACATGCTTGTTCATCCTTCTGTAACATGGCCTTTCTAATGAATGAGGAAATGATTTAGATCCTCATATGTAACTTTTCTATGGTCTCTATGAAGATTTGATTTAACACAGCAGATAAAAGGGCAGTTTGGGGCATTAGAATGAAGTTTCATGTGGTTTTGTTTTTTGGTTTTGTTTCTGTGGTGACAATGTTTGCAGTAATGTCTGTTCCATATAAAAATCTTTTCCATGATTCTGAGGTGGTGCAGCTTTAAACGTCCAATTCACATGGCCGAAGCGATGCAATGTTTTTTGATAAGCTATAAAGAAATGAGGGATTATAATAAAATGTATTTTAAATCTACATGAAACTTTGATTATTGCATTACTAGTATTTCTCCCTATAAACAAAAAATTTATGTTTTGATAAAAAAAAAAAAATGACATAGGTCAAATAAACAACTATCTAGTCTTTCAACTGATAACATGTTCAAGTCTGGATATGCAGCTGTAGAATTTGAGACAAAAGTTACTTTTTACAGAAATAATGTCTCATCATGTTTGATCAACTGCAGTACATGCAGGTTGCAGATGGACGGTTAGGGAAAAGAGACAGAATAAACCACATACTGCAATGCAAACTATATTATGTAAATATATTAAAACATTTAAAAACTTTCATAAATATATGAACAATAATACACATCAAATATGGCCACTAATGTTTATGAGAATAGGGATTAAAATAAAAAAATGGATCACCATTTAAGAATACATAACTTTCTACAAACCCTACATGAATGACATATCAATGTTTATCTCATCTTCTGTTTCATAAACATACCACATGGTTAGTTTTGATGCTAGACCCTCAAGAGTGACATGTACAGTCGAAAATCAGAATGATTTAAATTCAATTAAAGTTTTTGACACTGACCTTCATGTAATTGGTCAGAGCTGATGTTAATAGTTATGTGTATAATAAATGCAGTCTAATGATTGGCCCGGAGGAAGTCTTGTGATTCTATTGCATTGTTCGAAAGTAGCAGGGCAGTATAAGGAAAGGGTGCTGAAGTGATATAAAGGGTTAATGCAGGCTGGTTATGTATAGGCTCTAAACCCGTAATGTACCTGAAATGTCCTCATTAGGTTCAGAGCGGGAAAAAAGTGCAAAGGGCTGGGGAATAATGCACTTAGTTTGTTCTTCGAACTTCTGGAACATTGCTTTTAACAGAGATTGTAGAGTACAAAGGGTAGGTGTTGTATTTTTAGGTGCTTTTAGACAATTCTGGCTTTTCAACCTGCTGAGGTGGTGATGGAGGAGAGTGACCGGGTTCTGCTACTGAGGTGGTGATGGAGGAGAGTGACCGGGTTCTGCTACTGAGGTGGTGATGGAGGAGAGTGACCGGGTTCTGCTACTGAGGTGGTGATGGAGGAGAGAGTCAGTTCTGCTACTGAGGTGGTGATGGAGGAGAGTGAGACAATTCTGCTGCTGAGGTGGTGATGGAGGAGAGTGAGATAGTTCTGCTGCTGGAGGGATGATGGAGGAGAGTGAGACGATTCTGCTGCTGAGGTGGTGATGGAGGAGAGTGACAGTTCTGCTGCTGGAGTGGTGATGGAGGAGAGTGAGTCGGTTCTGATGCTGGAGTGGTGATGGAGGAGAGTGAGTCGGTTCTGCTGCTGAGGTGATGAAGGAGAGTGAAATGGTTGTGCTTCTGAGGTGGTGATGGAGAAAAGTGACACGGTTCTTCTACTGAGGTGGTGATGGAGAAGGGTGAAATGGTTCTGCTGCTGAGATGGTGGAGGAGAGAGAAATGGTTCTGCTTCTGAGGTGGTGATGATAGAGAATGAGACAGTTCTGCTACTGAGGTGGTGATGGAGAGAGACGATTCTGCTGCTGAGTTGGTGATGGAGGAGTGAGATTATTCTACTGCTGAGGTGGTGATGAAGGGTGAGATGGTTCTGCTGCTGAGATGGTGATGAAGGGTGAGATGGTTCTGCTGCTGAGATGGTGATGCAGGAGAGGTGGTCATACTGCTGAGATGGTGATGTATGAGAGATGTGGTTATGCTGCTGAAGTAGTGATAGGGGAGAGTGAGACGGTTCTGCTGCTGAGGTGGTGATGGAGAGTGAGATGGTTCTGCTGCTGAGGTGGTGATGGAGAGTGAGATTGTTCTGCTGCTGAGATGGTGATGGAGAGTGAGATTGTTCTGCTGCTGAGATGGTGATGGGGAGAGTGAGATAGCTCTGCTAATGGAGAGGTTATTTACCCATTTTGTTCAAAGTGGAAGAAAGTGTTACTTTCTGCATTTTGAATTACTGGAACTTTGCTTTTAACACGGATCTTGTGCTCAGAGCTTTGGTGCACTTTGAACAGGTCAAGCATATATATTTCAAATCCAAACAGCAGTATACATTTATAGATGCTCATACCAGCTTTTATTAGCAGCTTGTGTCTCCATTTTTATCCACCATCTGCAAGACATTGTACTTTTGAGTCAGTATTAAAACCAAAAGATAAACCACACTGAATTTGCTGCCACTGCCAGACTGCTAAAACTAGAGATGCATTTAAGAGTTTTGATGAGCTGTAGGCAAAATCAATTCATCATTTTCGGGCAACTCAAGAAAGTCATTTATAGAGACTTCTGAGACCCTCTGAGGGCTGTATAAGGTTTTTGATTTAGAGCAAATGGTCAACCAATCACACGCTTCCACAGGACAGGAGCGCTCTGATTGGTTGATATATCCTTTATTTATCAAGATCTAAAAACTCACAATTCCTAGTTTGTGTACGCACGCATGTGTGAGACAGTGAAAGGGGATTGAATCATTCATTGATTTTTTTTTTTTAGATTTTTGGCATGGGGGCGGCAGTGGTGCAGTGGGGTAGGCGCTCGCCCCTCGACCAGAGGGTTGGTGGTTCGAGCCCCCGTCTGAGCGCACACTGTCGTTGTGTCCCTGGGTAAGACACTTAACCCACATTGCCTATGAATGAATGTGGTTGTGTGATAGGTGTTCGGTGG
>JAVQKC010036843.1:0-19601 GCA_036025475.1 Philypnodon macrostomus
AGAAATAGCCGCGGTGGTGGTGCAGTGGGTAGATGCTCGCCCTTCAACCGGAGGGTCGATGGTTCGAGTCCCCGCCCGAGCACACGCTGTCAGGCCCTCCCGTGGACCCACCACCCGCGAAAGGTAGCATAAAGGGCTGGTGCAATGTGGATCGGGAGTTCCCTGCTTAGACTGCTGCCTCCGCGACCCGGTTTCGGATGGATGATGAGAAATACCTTGCTCTGACCAGACTTTACCAATTGAGTTGTGGTAATCTCCTCTCCATTAGTCCACTGTTACAGCTGGTTAAATGTGACCCAAGAATTCTCATGACTGAAATACCTGATGTTTATTTCACTTCCACCATCCTGTTAAGTTGGCCACCATTCAACAATATGTTATTTAATGTTCCCTACAATCAAAAATGAAAATTCATTTTATGAAAAAAAAGATTACATTAAAAGCTTTTTTTTTTCTTTTTAACACAACATAAACAAATCTGGAGGGAGAGCCGGCAACAATAGGTTCATTGGATATTAGAGCAGATCAGAGCATACACAAACAAACCCAGTGATATCACATCTATTGCATGTTAAATTTTTTATTTTTAACGAGGACACTGAACTACAAGGCAAAAGGCATGAGACAGCATTTTTCTGACAAGCATTTTTCTTCTAAATTTGGAAAAGTGCTCCACAAAGCTGCTGCTATGGGACCAGTTGAAAAGAGTCACATCAGACCAGCCAGTCTGGAAATGTTGTAATGGCGCCCGGCTACACAACACCGGCCCGTTAGCATACGTGTTTATAGCACAGAGCTCCCCAAGGCCGAGGCCGTAAACAAGAATATGCTCTTAGCTGGTGTCTGCTTGAAAATAGGATGAAAGAGTTGAACTTTTGGTTGTTGTCAGGCTTTGCATATTATTATTCACATTGAAGAGGGTTAGTTAAGGATGTGCTATGGTCTCCCTTTTGATCAGGGGTGTCCAAACTCTTTTTTACTGAGGGCCATTTTTTATTTTTCATTTTACCAAGGAGCACCACTCACTGAGGTGACCAATTTCACTTCACCAAAAT
Organism: Philypnodon macrostomus; assembly: GCA_036025475.1. Taxonomy (NCBI): domain Eukaryota; kingdom Metazoa; phylum Chordata; class Actinopteri; order Gobiiformes; family Eleotridae; genus Philypnodon; species Philypnodon macrostomus. Next base: position 1,056 of record JAVQKC010036843.1, read on the forward strand.
GTTGAGAGGTAAGCCTAAGAGCCATAAAAAATTGCTCTGGGGCCCACATTTGGCCCCCGCACCATAGTTTGGACACCCCTGCTTTAGGTGGTTGATGTTAAATACAGTATGTTGTTCAGTGATTAATTGTTTTGACACTGAGGTCTGAAAGTAGTATGTATAGAATTATAATTTTGAGAATCCAATGTACAATGTATACTTTACATAGTTTTAGACTATCTGGATCCAATAAATGTTCTGTTTTGTTGGTTGACATTAATAAAGGATTGTATGAATAGCATAGCCAAACAAATTTAACTCCAGAAATAACCTTATTCTATAGAATATAGCCTCAATATACATTACATTTATAGTTATAGCAGTAAATCTTAATTCATGTCTGATAGCCAGGTCGTCGTCAGTCATTTATACTAAGATAGTCATGAAGAACTTTGTCCATCCCATTGCCTGTATTTGACACTCAACCACCCATTTACTCATTGCATATTTTAGTCCTTGTGTCAGTACCAAGCCAGGGTAAATGAAAAGAGCATCAGCTGTCAAATCCTATGCCAGCTCTTTCCAAATCACTGCTTAGGCGATCAAAGAAGAAAAAGGCAAACCAGTATTTAGTAGTATCGTTATGATATTAGATCTCACTACGCTGTAAGGGTTATGAAACAGTCAAACAGGTCAAAACAACAATCTCTCTTTCAGTCTCTCTATTTCAGGATGAATCAAATTGTTCCCCTTTGTGCGTGGTTTATCTCAGTGTTAATCTTTACATTCACACAAAGGCTCTTCGGAGCTGAGATCCAAACGCACTGTCAACACATTTTCAGGGCCGGCTCTGTTATAAGGAGAAAAGGCAGCAGTCGTTCTTTGGTATTTTATTAGCTCCGTTTGAAGACGCTGATGCAATTCACTTTCTTCTGTGATGTCACTGATGTTAACTATCTGCCTTTCATCTTTTTTTTTTGGGGGGGGGGGCTTGTCTGTCTAAGCCATGACTGCTACATGTACGACTGCTTCTCTTCTTCTTTTTTTTTTACATTTGTGTTAGCAAAAGATGTTTAATTATGCTATTTTTCTAAATGATCACCGAATGACGATTCAAACATAATGCTTTAGGCCTCGATTGGGCCCAAACAATGTCAAATCCTCCGGCGACATGTATCAACCGTGAACCTGCTAGATCACATTAATTACCAGCCCAGTAACATCAGTCATTGACTTTCAATAGCTGCCCGCCAAATAGACGTCCAAGTGAATTTTCCCAGCTGTCTGTCTCAGGCCTGGAGAATCAAAGCACTGCTCTATAAGCTCTGACACTCACAGACTTTGGCCCAGCTCAAAGTGTCTCTGAGGTTTTTCTGAGAGGTAACCACAACAAAACTGAGGGAATGGGAATGGAACTTTGTTCAAGAAGAAGATGTGTTTGCTTAAAGGCAGTGGTGCAGTGGGTAGGTGCTCACCCTTCAACCAGAGGGTCGGTGGTTTGAGTCCCCGTCCAAGCGCACGCTGCCGTTGTGTCCCTGAGCACTTAACCCGCATTGCCTATGAATGAATGAATGAATGAATGTGGTGGTGGTTGGAGGGGCTGTAGGCGCAGACTGGCAGCCACCCCCTCTGTAGCTTACCACCACCGGTTGTGACTGTTGTGACTGTGGAGTGAAAGAATAATGTAATGAAAAGCGTCTTTTAGTCTTGAGAAAGCACTGTATAAAACTAAGGCATTATTATTATTATTATTATTTTTATTTCTATTATTATTATTATTATTAAAAGTGTTATGAGTCAATGAGTTATAGTCATGCTTTTCTGAACTGTTTCTCTCGACTGAAGAAGATCCGATCACTCAAAGCAGATCGGTGAAAACAAGTGTTTTCCGGCTACAAATAAAATAACAGAGACACACGTTTTGAGACTTATAAAATTATTTTACAGCATACGTTAGGGGAGACGATTCAATGTGTATCTTCTAAGGCAGAGAAATCTACAAGGTGTATCCTCCTGCCTAATGTACATAGTTGCTAGGAAAGGGTACAGTTTGAAGATTAATGAATTATTAAATTAGGTCACACTTTATTGTATAGCCCCTAACAACATTGTATCTAAATATTACATTAAGTACAATGTAATACACTGTGTAACAAACTGTAATAACATGTAACAGTTCATTTTAAATACTATCCTGTTCAAACTGGAATTGTAATTTAGTTTAGTTAATGCATGAAGAATTATTTACTACTGGGTCAAAGATGTTTCGAAAGCTTCATTTCATTTAACACTGTTGCATAATTAGAGCTGAATTATCTGTCCTGAACGACTATGGACTGTCCAATAGCCATATAATATTAACATTAGCTCTCTTATTGCTTCTCATTTGAGACATGACACATCAGGGACTGTGCTTTTGTCCAATAAGGCCCATATTATTACCCAAGCTTTTCAAGAAGACAATGCAATGTCTATTTTAGCTCAGGACCTCCGTCATGAAAGAGTCGTTCCGCTGTAAAAGAACTGTACAGGTCTCTTGACTCATTTATGAGATTGCGTTCAAAGGCGTTCGTGTGGGCTTCCGAACAATGAATGAATAAACTGGTCTGAACAAGTCGCACACGCAGCTGTGTGACTGGGGACATGTTCCCGGGATAAGTCGAGTGCACATTGGACTAGCTTTGGTAACTGATGAACATTTGCTTGCTTTTACAATGGCTGTATGAAAGATGGGAATGGTGCCGTGTATTGTATTTGTAAATGTAATGTTAGGTATTTCAGTTAAAATAAAATAATCATTAATAACCTGATTTAGGCCCAAAAAGCATGATCAGGGTACATTTTTATAGCCTGGCAAGCCAGATGTGTAAATTCTACACAGAATCTGGTGACCCTTCCCTTTGCAGAGACTCCCCCCCCAGGGCAAAACTCTCCTGATTGGTTGATCCGCAGTGACGCTTGCTTTGTGTCTTCTCAAAAACATTCAAGATGGCGCACGAGAGCAGCAAGAGTTTGTTTCATTCTGGTTTAACAGCAAAAATGACACAGGTCATTTATCGGTATCTCCATTTGTTTACATCCACACAATGTAGGCTTTATTGTGGATTTACTGGCATAAGCCACTTTTGTGATTGGTTTACTCTGAGCTGTTCATGCCGCCCGAGAAATCAATTACTGTAGCTGTTGCTGAAAAAGGCAAATAAATGAGTGTGTTTGCAAAATGAATGTAGTTATAAGGAATCAACATCAGACCGCAATTTTATTTTATATTAATTCTGGACATTACTCTCCCATGTATTTTATTAAAATAAGCTAAATTGTTTCCAACTGTACTGGATTTGATAGAAAAAAAATTGACATACATTTTCACTCGGCAATAATTCATGTAGTAATTATACTAATCAATTTTATGAGATGATCAGATGCAGAATTGAAGTTGATATTTACTAACTTACCAAAACAGGTAAGTAGATAAGATGAGTTAAGTTGCTAATTAAATCTAGCTCACCCACACACTCTGCTGTCACTGAGTTCATTATTTCCATATTAGAGCATTGTATCTCAATGGCACAGTTGAGCTATTTCTGCCTCAGTGTTGCATGTCTTCATCTCTGGAGAGTGCTTATATTGTGTCTCATTAAACTTCTCAACGCTTTAGAAATGTAGTGTCTCTGTTATTATATCGGCCATAATATGGAATCACGTTCATCCGCAAATCCTAAGTGTGAACGCAATAACTTTATAGACAGATACATATCACCCAACATAACAACAACAAAGGAAGTCAGCCATATTGGATTGAAATTGGGAAGTCAGGTATATTTGACCGTCTCTAACTTGCACATACTTTACACCACATTAATAATAATAATAATGCATTCGTTTTATACAGCGCTTTTTTCAAGACTCAAAGACGCTTTACATTATTCATTCACTCAGTTACATCCAGTGGTGGTAAGCTACTTGTGTAGCCACAGCTGCCCTGGGGCACACTGACAGAAGGGGGTGGCTGCCAGTCGCCTACAGCCCCTCCAACCACCACCACATTCATTCATTCATTCATTCATACATTACCCCTTGGCCCTGAACACATCTGACCAATTTAATGGCAGTTACCTCACTAATGCCCCCTATAGACTGAAAGAAGAATGTAGTTTTAGGGAAATGTACTAAACATGTCAAAAACATTCTTCACAAACATCCAGACATATCAAAAAAGGCAAATAGACCCTTCTCATGTTTGTCATGGTTTGGGGGCGTGGCCTCTTAATTGCTCGTTAACAATATAAAAACCCTTAGAAATCCCACAATGTCTGATTAAGGTGCCTGCTGGTGATATAGCAGTTGTGGCAGATGTATGGGGCCGTTTCGCTGATTTACACCTTGTTGTCGGGGACGACAGCGTGGGCCTAGTTTCTCCTTGTCAGCATTGTCCTGCAAGTTGATTGGAGCTCTTTGCATTTTATCAGCCACTTTTCTTGCTTCGTGAGTGTGTTTGAGAGGATTTTTAAGGTAGAGTACCACTTGAAGGGTTGGTGAATGCAGTGACACAATTGCATTTCACTTAGATCTCCTCAACTATTAGGGCTTTCTTAGCCACAGAAAGTGTAAGACTGCTGACTAAACCAGCTCCACTTCTATGGGAATAACAAAGGGCTGTCTATTAGTGGGCATGTTTCTGCTCAAAGACAGGGGAAACAAGGACACAAAGCTGCTTCTGTAAGAAAATATGAAAAATTAATTTCCACATATTTAGGAGGTAATAAAAGTCCAGTGTTTTTTATATCAATGCCACCCCTCAGTGTCCTATGTGATTACAGCATTCACTACTGTAACATGTGGATCAGATATAGACCAACCCCTTGCCCAAAGGCCAAATACGGCCTATGCCTTTCTCTCTTCACTGTATCACTGTCAACATTCGATGTTCGGTGCATAGACATTGTTCTTTCTCATGTTATGTCAAAAGTAAAGACATATGGATTAGGGCTGCACAAATAAGTCAAACTATAATTTTCACAATATGAGCAGGGACTCTCCTCCAACCTGGAGAGGGCAAGCCACCCCAAGGGGAACCTGAATAATTCTTTTCAACAGACATCCAGTTGTAATTTCATCTTTTCTCCTCTACCGGTTTGAATTATTATTCTACATTCATTTGAGGATGACCAACCACTCGCAAGAAGATCATTGACAGGGACGTATGTGCATGTATTAAGCTACAGATGTCAACATGAGAGTTTACAGGAAATGGTAAAACAATGTGCAATTTTCCAGTGAGTGGCAGTTGCAGTGTGCCAATAAAATGTTCGGACACGCTTCACAATTTCGATAAGAAAGTGTACGTTTTGACCAATTCTGTAATTTACGTGCACTTTTTGGAAATATCTTTTAAACTGAAAAACACACAAAGAATCCTTTAATGTGCTGAAGTTTGCAATTGCTTTTTTGGAATACAACTGACTAACAATATGAGTCCAATCTTTAGACTATGTATGTATGTATGTATGTGGGTGATGTTGATGCAAGAGATTCAGAAATACTTTACCGAACCCCAAGGCAAAATTTTCTTACAGCAGATCCCACCACTTTGCAAGGGACAAGGTCTAATAAAGTGGCCAGTGTATAGAAAGATTTTGCACATAAACCAGATTTTTTTGGTTTTGTATGAGCATCAGGTCCTCATGCTGCAGGTCCCAATGCTGCACCTGCTCAAAGGCTATTACCCACTGCTGAGGAAAACTAATAGGAACACACCAGGGAGCGCACTGTTGTCAGTCTAGCATGCTGGAATAAACAAACACTGATGTACTGTTCTACTAGATTGATTTTTGTAGTCTTACTTTACCCAGTGGCACGCCAGTCCACCACCTTCACCTTCAAAACAACTCCATATGAAAAGCCTTATGTTAAAGCAAGGGATATACAAGCTTGTATGGCATTTTTACAGAGGATTCAAAAATGCGTTGGGGAAAATGATTAACAATGTGTACTCTAGTGAGATGCAGTCTGAATGTTCCCTAAAATAAGCAATTGTTAAAAAAAATCTCAATTTAACCATCGGATCCTGATGTAAAATAGCTAATCTGTAGCCAGAGAACATGCAGGGACAAAGTAGGTAATTATTATTTTACTTCAGACCCTCCCCTGGCCTGGCAACATCACAGTTTGTGGGTTTTTGAGTCGTTACCATAGAGGCCAGGAAAGGGACTAAAATAAAATTCAATTTGACTACTATTCTTCTTCAACTACATTCATGCTCTAAAATAAGCATAGTTATCAACAAAATTACCCAAACTCTGTACACCAAGTACCACCACCCTAGTTACCATTTTAATGAAAATTTAAATTTAAAAAGTAAATAAAAGAAAAAGAAATAGCCTGGCTATTATCAGCAAAATGCGTACCATCTCTTGAGAAACACTGTACACAGCCCACCACATTTACCTTCAAACAACTTCAAACAACATATTACAATGAATGCAATCATGGGAATATGTAAGGAGTATCTGTCACGGCAGCCCGTCTGACAGGCCCCCCAAACATAAAATCAGCAGGCGAATTTGTCTCCCCAAGGTGATGTGACTCCATCATTGCCAGGGCTTTTCTGTAAAGGAACCAAGCCATGTTCAAAGTCACTTAAATCCTTTCTTCTTCTTCGTTTTCATGCTTGATTTACATTTCAGCAGGTTTGTCATGAACATGTGTGTAGGACGATTAAATCTCTTGACTTGATGTGATGAGGTGATTAGCTACTTGAGCATATAGCAGGTAAGCATGTTTAACTAACAATGTCCATTGAGAATATTAATTATACATTGTTTTTGCTCAGTTGGGCATCAGAGCCAACACATAAATGTCAACAAATTAGGTCACAGATACATTGCTGTGATATAGGGCTATACAAATAAAATTGTATTGAATTGAATTGAAAATGTAACAACCTCATTGTACATAAAGAATGGTTAAGGTTAGGGTTGGAGTTAGGATTAGGTACAATGTAATTACATTGTACTTAATGAGGTAGATACAATGTAGTTAGGGGCTATGTAAAATAAAATGGCAAATTATATACGCTTTGAAGCATAACATTTGATACTACATTCACTATTATTTGGCTTACCATTAGCATTAGCTGTAGATGCTAATATGAACTGCTCCACAAGTGTCATTTATGGCTAAGTAAAAGCTTCCAAACCCATCGGCACAGTGTTTTGTCTTCAATTGGCAGAAATGTATCTATTAATTTGATGATAAATGGAATTCAAATGAAATTGTTAGCAAAAGTTGGTTTTATTGTCATACTGATTGCTTCATCGATTACAAACTCAGCAGTCCCCATAGTAATATCTCTCCATCAGAGCCAGGGCTTTGTAGGGGAAGTTGAGTAATGTCTGCCATGTTTTTCACATGTGAGCAAGACGTATATTTATGTTTTCACCTTCAACATGGGTTATGGGCCACCGACATGACAGATTTGTGTTTTTAAAAAGTTTGGCTGGCACTGACATAAAAAGCAGTCTTGACAATTTAACCAAGTGAATGTGAATGAGGGAAGTTAAAATGGCACACTGCTCCAAATCTTCTCAAAAACATGTTTCCTGGTTTTATATATTCATGTGTTTACTTGTGTACCTGGTGACAAAGAGGATGCTAGTCTTTGGAAGTATAGGGGTGTGAGGGGGTTTATATGGTTATATGGTGTGGCCTTGTCAATTGCCAGAGGTGTTTTCAAAATGGGTGCTCAGAAACAGAACGCAATGCAAACGTCAGATAGGCTCCATGTTTAAAAGCATATATCCACCAAATTACTGTAAACTTTTGTGTCTCCATATCTCATTTTCTATATGTTTTTTTTTTTTTTCATTTCTCCCTTGAAAGTTTAAGTCATGTTACTAGCATGAGCTTTCACTGTTCGCTGACCATTAGCATCGCTAGCTGTATGGAGTGATACAAACCTGTCCAAGTTCTGAAATAATCTATTTTGACGCCGAAAAACGAGTCTAGACTGCTTGTACTTCACTTTGCTGAGATTTGTCTTTTTAATTGACGCAAGTATATGAAATCATTAAATAAATAAAAGATAATAAACATAACTGTTGCTTCATCTCTTTCAAAAACAGGATTTTAGAAGAAGGTCTTTTCACCGTCAAGGCAAAAGCTGTGCAAAAGGAGCACATTTCCATTTCAGCACCACATCAGAAGGACAGCTCCCTTTCAAGGCTATAGAGCCAGAGTACAAGCGGCTTCTGTGAGGAAGGACTCTTATACCACAGCTATGGACGCCTCAGATGGCATCCTTGAATTCATACTTATTTTACACATTCAATATACCTTAAACAGTACTATGCCGCACAGATGCACGTGCGAAATATGGCAGGTTTTGGGGATTCTGCAATGGGGTTGTGCATCAAGCAGGTGTGTGCACTCAAAGGATATATATAGAGAGAGAGATTTTCTTCGTACGTGAAAGCCATACGCGAATATTTTGGCGATCTCCTAAAGCAAAAAGCCAAACTCTTTCTGTCCATGGACCTGAATTCTAAAGCCCTGATGCGCGCGCGACAAAGGCGAGGAGGACCATACGAGAGCGCGCATCTATCTTAAAATCCATGCGTAATTTGACGTCTTTCGGTTAGGTGCCAGAGGACATAGGGACAAAGCCAGAAGCATATAGTACTTTCATGATGACTACTGTGACTAGAAGCACCAAATAAAGCCAGGATTTCACAAGAATTCACCAGAAAACCTTAGCGTTGCATTCAGAGACATTTTAAACACTAACTTACTTGTTCAAGAAGACACCGACGTGCGCATGATCCTGGCTTTTAAGACGACGAACGGTGCCTCTCCTCTCCTTCTCCTCCCCCCCAAAAACTGCATTGAAGAAAAGAAAGAAAAAAACATCCGCAATTCTCAGGCAATTTTGCAGAATCCGTGGCGATAGTTTCTCATCAGACACATCGCGTTTTCCACGCTGTATTTAATCCACACATCAGTCTGGGCGGCAGGCTAATAACTCTCACAGCTCATAACGCATCCTGCTTTTGATGACAGCAACCCCACAAGTGCTATAGTGGAGAGACAAAAAACTGGTGCCAGAATGCAATCTCGTATTCGAGCAGTGAATGGCTCAAACGGTGAGTGCAGGGAAACTTGACAGGAGACCAGCAGATGTACATTGTGTTAGCGACCAGGTCTTTATAGTGTGGAACTTTTTCTCCATGTCATCAGTAATTAGATTTCACGTCACAACCCAGTGCGCACCGCAAAATGCTTGAGCTCTAAAGGCATTTACCTTTAAACGTCTATGCGTAAAACACACACTATTCGACCCTAACCTTCAATTGATCGTAATAAAGTTGTCAATCCTTCTCTTCATTCATCTATTCCATGGGAAAAAAGGTCAGAGAAGTAAAAGATCCGACGCGTATCCCCAAAAAGCCCCAAAGCACAGCTCAATTCTTCACGTCCCCTCCGTTTAGATCTCTCCTCAGTCTGTCTAGACCTATAGTTCATCTCTCATCACTTGTGCGCTCCATACGTGTGCATTATCCAGCGATGTGACAGAGATAAGCCGTTTTTCAATCCACAAGAACGGCCAAGGAGCTCCTTTACCTTCCTTTGGTCCTCCGCAGTATGTTTTAAAGCCGCTTCAGCGTAGTTGGGGAGGCAAATTACCCTTTTCTCTCGTCCAACGCGCGAACATCATCCACCGGCGCACTATACAGTGCAGCCTTTGTGCGCTATGTCCCGCTTCTATAGACACTCAAAAGCTCCGGCAGCAAAGAGGACGGACACGGAATTGATAAGTGCACGAAGAGACCATCATGTAGGTTACCTCCCACTGACAAGCACCTCTCCTCTAGTCAGAGCGCTCCGTCAGTCACTGCAGCAGGACTCGCAGGCAAATCTTCTTCAAACTTCTATCCAAAGCCTCAGCATCACACGGAACGTATACATTTTCCAGTTATCCATTGGGCAGTTTTATTAATAGCGAGAAAATCAAATGGAAGTCTTTGCCAAGCGCGCGTCTGTGCATCCGTGTGAGATGTAGAGAGAGATTCCTCCCATGCGAGTAGGACACGACTGCCACCTACCGATCTCCACTCCACGCACGCACCCGCCGTGGACTGACTGGAGCGGGGAATAATAAGTGTGATAGTGGCCTCGAGCTGATTGTCGCATAGGAGCAATGTCCCATGACACACCGGCGTTTCATTTGGAAAGAGGATGGAGACAAAGTGCTGGATTAAAACCCTCAGGGGCGCAATATGAAAGATAGGTGCGCACTGTTGTTTTATTTGGGATGAACAATACACGATGTTTTAAGATAGCTTTTGAATAGTGCGTAAAAGTCACTGTCATAACCACCTGTGGCTAAGATGCACACGATGCAGTCAATTATATTACATTTATATAGAGAATGTATTACAGTACACTCAACGATGATGTAAATATATATTGTATAATAGACTAGAAAGCACTTGGAGAGAGACCTCCACCAAGGCAGCTCATTTCCACAGATCACTCCCAAAATTTTGTTCCTTGTGTTCCTTGTGTTCCTGACATTCCCTGAAAATTTCATCAAAATTCGTTGCTTGCTCACAGAAAAACACAGACCACCGACCAAAAAACATTACCTCCTTGGCAGAGGTAAAAACTGTGCTTGAAGACCATTTCAAGGTTGGTATGTGATGTCAACCATTCCATACTATTGGTTCATTCAGGAGTAAGGCAGTAAGGCCAAGCTCTGAATTTCAATTCGCTATAGACCTTACCACTCCCCGGAGGCAATGCAAGTCCCCTCCAATCAATGACAATATGCTAATAGCACCCAAAGGAATTTTGCCACTCACCCTAATAGGTGGTCAATATAGGCTAAGCTCATATGAGCTCAGGACTCCAAGTAGTGGAGTGTGAGTAGTGGTACAAAGTTCTGACGCTAATGTTACACTGTAATACATTAGATTCTTGACATTTAAAAAGGATTAAAAAAAGACTTAAATGTATACCTTACAGAATGTCTGAACGTCGTTTTGGGTTAGTAGCCATGGATAGTTAACACCAAGGATAACTAGTAGAAGATTAGTTTATTTCTTATTATTTTATTTATGCATGAGATAAATATGCTTGGTTTAGAATGAGTTGTAATTAAGTATTACTTACGGAATATTTTTTAATAATAATTTTTATTGCAGGATTGTCTGTTTGGAGTTCCTGAGCATTAGATTCTGACTTACAGTAAGCAAGGTTTAAATTGATGTGTAAAACTGTGCATAAAGGAAAGCTATTGCCTTTTCCTTTCCAGGGTCACCAAAGCATGCAATTAGTCATATATTCAATTGGCATAGGTTTTTTCAACTGGAGGCCTCCCCATTTATCTGGGTTTGGGACTGGCACAAAAAGTAAAACCTTTAAAGAGAGAGAAAATTAAAAATAAGATTCTGTTTGGGAGTAATGAGAGTGGATACAGCTCATGTTAGGTGAACCAAAGCCAGAGAAATGAGGCTACAGAGAAGAGGATGGAGGCAGATGATTCACTGTGGTGACCTCTGAAGGGAACAGACAAAAGGAGAAGATGGAGGAGGATTTGAGTCAAAGATGCAATAGCTAAAAAGTATTGTTTAGAGCTCAGAAGACCTTTCCACTAACCTGCAGTTTTTAGTCAGTGCTTCAAAAATGTATTACATAAACAATAATAGGGCCGTCATATCTGAAACACCTATTTTTTCTGTGTTACGGCTAGTTTAAAATTCTGCCATTTCTGCATTTGAGGTTTCTTTTAAGCTCACTCCGGATTGATTTATCAGTTTTATTGTGTGTTGGCTGAAAAGTTTTTGGACAGTGTTATCTAAGGCTGCCAGCTGCATGCGTGTATTGTTGCTATGAGATGGGGATACATTTCCATATAAGCCAGCAAAAACATGGCTCATCTGGTGCTTTCACAGACTGGTAAATGAAGACGCGAGAAGCCATTTGAATGCCCAACAAGGGATTTTGTCCATCTAGCTGTCAACATCTGATCTCATTTCCCTGTGTGCTGAGGGCATTGCATCATTCATCAGTCTTCATAACTGTCAAGTTGCCAGTCTCTGTGTCTGGCATATGGCGGTAAAGAGCACCAAACCTTCTTGGTGAAAAGCATCATTAGATTCCTGGTCTTTTTCCATTATCTGTTCACCTCGCATTTTCCTGTGCTCTGATCATGTGAGTCGACCCAATAATGCAGCCCTCCTCCACCTCCTTTGGCTCCTCCAGTCAGCAGAGAAGTCATTTTATATAATATTGATTTGAATTAAACACGTTTCTGTGCTATTCGTGTGTGAAGCAGGTTGGTATGCCTCTTTTAAATTGATGTTATGGGATCTTTGAAGTTTAATTGTATGTAGTTGTACAGTAGAGTTGGTAAAAAAAACTACATATTTTGAACTGGCTAAGCTCTGAAACATGGTAAAATCTGTTACTATAATAGTATATATTTACTGCTAAAAACAACCTTGTATCAGGAAGGGTATCTGGCATAAAAGAATTTAAAAAATCTAATCCAATCAAATCAAAACAACTATGCAAAACTATCAGAATGAATGTGCATAGGAGACATGATTTGTTGAGTCGATCCCAAAGAGAAAAGTCAATAACTATAAAAGCCCAAGGTAGAATAATAATATAGGAAATGAAACAATCCAGCCACAAAATGTCACCAAACAGGATGTATGGTAATCTACCAATCAAAACCAAATGAATAATCAAATCATCCGTACGCTTACATGACAGTGGTCAGTGGAGATTTATGGGTTGCTGTGGCAACTCATGTTTGAGAGACCATAATGAATGCAATAAATATAAAGCATACAGTACAATGCATTCAAATCTTTGTCGCTATATATTGTTTTGTAGCAACACCATCACATATCTTTTATATGGTTATGGTAGCATAATATAAATCACATTTACAGCCTCATAGTAAATGCACCTGGATGGCTTTTACAACATTCTTGTGAGGTTGAAAACCAAAAAGCACATTTATCATTGCAGATGTATTTAATGCCTGATAAGTACAATGTAACGTACAGTGTTATGAAAAAATATACATGTCTTACAGATGAAAGAATGCAGTGCAAATGTAAAAAGCTTTAGACAACATGAATCCTTGAATACATATCTACTTATCAATGTTTTATTATTAATATTGTATTGTATTGAATTATATACAAAATAATGAAATTAGTATATTAGGCCTTATCACCTTTCACCTGTTTTTCCTTGACTCCTGAAGAAGTCAGTCTGTAGCAGAAACGCGTTGGTGTGTACGTTTTTTCTTCACAAAAGCCACGGTTAAATAAAGGCTTTTTAATATACATTCATACACAGAGTGCCTTGGATTCATGTTGTCTGAAGCTTTTTACATTTGCACTGCATTTTTACATTTGTATGACAACAGTATATATTTTTCATAACTTCAAAGTTCGAAAGTGCACTCTGTCATCTTTATATTTGTAATGCACAGTGTATTGCATTGTTGTGGTGGAAGTATCCATGGACACACAGTAGTGACCATGTATTTGTTCCCTCTGTAGTATTGCCTGTTTTCCAGATTGCCTTCATACAACAAAAGTCTGATTGGGGCATTTCACTCACTATAAAGACAAACCACATATAATCCTTGCAATATACTGTAATAATTTGTGTCATGTTGCCTCTCCTAATGGTTTTGATTTAGAGCTTTTACTCCTGAAGCCGGGAGTCTATGGATCTCCAGTGAGCACTCCTCCACTGCCATATCCATTGTCTGTATTTATGTCGCTTTGGAGACTCAGCTGCTCTAGCCCTCCTTGGAAATAAAACTTTCAAATGTCAAAATAAGACATCTTCTACAGCTCATATTCACGTAATAAATGCAAAGTTCATTATTAAGCATGCCGTCTGCTATTGTCACCTGAATGGCCTGAATTTATGGCTTTACGTCCGGCATCCGGGATCCTATTGAAATGTCAAAGCAAAGATTGCCGTGTCCTTGGGACGCATTAAAATGTCCCCTATTGTAAACAATGTAACCTTGCCCCCCCTCCAAAGGGCATAAACATACAGGACTCCAGGGGCCAGTTATCCTTGGACTGGCATGGGTGAGTAGAAAAAAATACTTTAAAAAAATTCAGCAAAATGTATTATACTGTAAATGTTAACTAGTTAACCCTTCAAAAGTACACAAAACCCATGAAAATACTTAAAATTGGCTAATGCCCATAGTTGCTAGAGTAAGCTTCAGTCATCCTACACCTAACAGGAATAGTTACATGAGGATACATGGACTATGAACTGGTAAAGGTAATTGTAATATTGTATTTCATGACATTTACATAAGGTTAACTCTTGCTTTCGAAAGCCTTGTAAAAAAATGCAGATTGGGTGACGTTAAAAATGTGAATTACTGACACCATATTGTCATAATCTTTATTATTAGCCAGCACAAGGAGATGGTGTTTTGACAGAACTAGACAGTACAGTGCCACTCATAGAGGCTTAAGGTGCTCATGTCTTCTCATTTTTTCTACACTGAATCTGATTCTGTCGGGACCTTGAATGATACATATGTTTGGCTGCAATCAGCCACTGTTATAATCATGTTGAGGATTCCATTCAAGCTACACGCCATGACCAAAGAGACACACAGGCTCACAGCACATCCATCTATTTGCTCTATGTGCTCAGCATGGTGTATCACATCAGAGCCTAGGTTTAATAGTCTTACCAGAGTAACACACCATGGCCCTAGAATATTGACCACAAAGCAGTCTGTATGCAGCAAGCAACACAACATCCATGTTCTAAAAGTATCAAAACTTGAATACAAAACTTAAAATGGTGCCTTTTTTCAAACCAGAGATCTACGTTGTTCATTGGTAGGTGTAGTTAGTTTGTTTTTGGTTAGCTATCCAGGTGGCAATACCAGCAGCATGAAATAAACTAGACACAAGCAAACACCTATGTACAGTAGCTGTGGTATACCTTAAAGGCCCATATAACCAAAGGATACCATTGAAAAGCATCATATTAACACAGTAGCTATTGACAATAGCTCACAATGTGGAGATGTAAAACTGCTTTATGTATGTCAGCCATCATCATTTATTCTTATTGCACCTCCATTCCTGTCACTCCCACACACAGCTAAAAGTATCAAACATAACATGGGTATCATATCGATGAGGCATATTTAGTAGAGTGTAGGAAAGTAAATGCCACAAAAGGTAACAGCGTATCATAAAGCTTACACAGTTTATAGTAACAAGTGATTGCAGATGTTCCATTGAGCAGTATATACACAGCAGGTCAGAGTGAGCTTTCTATGTCAGCTATCATTCTCATCTCAGTTAAACAAACATCACCACTTCCTCTGCAGCTTCCCCCCAACAGCTAAAATTATCCTCCGAATTAAAATGGGCGACTGCAGCACTACAGCTGGCCTTTTTAAAAGAAGCCTTTGAATATATTAATAATGTGTGTTATTTATTTTGAGATCTGACATTCATTATTCATGATGTTGTCGAGCTGGTGGTAGCAGACATGGCTTGTGATGTTGCTCTACTGCCGAGCTCACAGTGCGGGGATAAAGCAGTCAGGTGTGTGAGAGGTAAGACAAAGAAGAAGAAGTAGGTCTGTCGGTATGGGCCTGTGTCACTCATTGATATTTCTCATTCCGCTCCCGTGCTCTGACTGCCACCTCAGGTTGTAGAGTGAGTGCACTGTCTTCTCAGGCCAGTGCTTGATGTGCTCTGCTTTTCACTACACCACCTCTAATGTCACACTTTAACCCAGTTTATAACAGACAACTCGGCAAAGGCACTTGATGGAAAAGTCGGCAAACGCTCTACAGAAGACTGCGATATCGAAAAAAACACATTTATAAAAGAGTTTGCAAAGGTAATAATAAAAAGAGTAACACTTTATTTGACATAGCCCCTAACTGCATTGCATCTACCTCATGTACCTATTAAGTGTGACCAAATAATGCCTCTGATCTGCATTAGATTTTCTACAGTCACTTTACAATTGAGAACACCAGACTGAGATGTGATGGGCATATGGTGCATGTCCTTTCTGAACTATCACCAAATACTCCAATTATACTAACATATTCATACATAAGCAAGGTAGGTGAAGTGTGTTGGCCAGGGGCACATGGGCTGGAGCCGGTATCAAACCGCCAACCTCACACAATCAGTCCAATTCTTTATGCCAGAAATCCAGACAATTGTCACATTTGAACCCAGTTTCCGTCACAAAGTCACTTGTTACATCACTACGTATCTAAAACAATTAATCACATTTCACAGACTTCATAATTAGGTGCATCAATGTGTTTGTCATCCTGTTTAATCTCCGCTTTGATCCGTGCTAATCTCTGACTACTTCTTAGCCAAGGTTTCCTTCGGCCTACAGGGCACGGGAAGAAGGAAATCTGGTTTTCATTGTAGGGCACTTTTCGCACGTCTGGTATAAATTAAAATGATTGTGAGGACGCTTCACCTTATAAGCATATTTCCTTTGAGCTGACTAAACATGATGGTGAAGGGGACTGCATGGCTAACAGTTATAGCATGTAGAGAGAGGAGAGGAGAGGCACATGAAGTTATGGATGAATCTGTACATGATGATGTTGATGTTGATGTTGTTGATGATGATGATGATGTTGATGATGTTGTTGTTGATGATGATGATGATGATGTTGATGATGTTGATTACATTTTCCGAATATTATTAATAATAACAAGGGACATCATCTGTCTGTGGTGTCAAATACTATAGAGTTATATGTGGACTGCATCTTGTATATACACCAATATGGTACCATGTCTGTCAAACTGGGCTTGAATCAATCTGAATTATCTCCCATGGGTGAAAAAATCTCTATAGTCACAATACAGAGCTTGTTGCATCAGGAAAGGCATCCGGCGTATACATACCAATGCATATGGTTTGCTGTGGCGAGCCCTGGAATATGCAGGTTATGTCTTTGCCGGTGTAGGTAGATTTTTGGTCACGGGATGGGCATTATGCTTTTCCACAGCAAATGCCTTGGTGAAGGTATGCACTTTCAACAGGCTTCAATTTCATAAATTCATTCTAATCCATAGTTAAGGCTTATTGATTAATTGGACACAAAAAAAAACATTCACAAGTGTAATCATTAGGAAAATTAGGGCTTGAAAATGTGGTTTTGATTTGCTCATACTGAACCACAGTAACATAAGTACTGGTACTGGTGCTGTTAAGCCTTTAAATTCAGTTACATACAGTCTTGCACCTTTTACATTTATGTCAGAAATAGCTGCTAAAATGTAATCTAAAATCTATATCACAGATTGTTGGTTTTGCAAAAGTACATTACGGCAGGTATTCTGAAAGTTGAAAAAGGGCATCTGGACAAGGTTTTGATTGTTGAAAAGCTTTCATCTGCCAGTCCAGCAGAATTCTTCAGTTCTGGTTAGAAAGATTTGTGAGCTGAGATTTATAGGCTGATACTTGGGGGAGTGGTAAACACCTGTTGGATGGGCTTGCGCCCTACCATTAATATGCTAATGGGCATCCCTATCAGTTGCTAATGGTGCTCCCTCTCTCTATTGTTCCCTAGTTTCAGCTAAAACTCACCTCTGTGGTCTGCAGTGAACCAGTCTCAGCTCTGAGACCTTCACCGCCGTCACATCTGTGTTGTTTATACAGACAAGAATCCTAAACGGATCTATGTCAGTCTCCTGAGATACTGGAGTGAGTCATTACATGTTATTTGTGACTGGAGCTGTGTTTTTGTGTGACTTGTATGATCTGAAGCGGAGATTCTCCTGAAGGCTGGTCCACGTATCACAAAACATACGAATAAAGATCATAGAAACACACACGTGATGAGATTATCCACAGGACTGACTATAAACTGAGGTAAGTCGCTCGACATCATCATTGTCCGCCATAATGGCAACAGACTGCTCTTCAAGCAAAGGAAGCAAACATTTTGCGTTTGTCGCGTCTGCTGTGAACGCAGCATAAGTCCGACCTGCTGCTGAAGCGGTATGAATTCAAATAATCCATTATTTAAATTTATTTGTATCTCGGCTCTTTTTTATCGGCGGCTTTCGTGATATCCAGGTCTTTTCTCAGTGTGTGTGCAGACCCCATGACTGCACAGAGAGCTCCTACGACCACTGGCACAGCTCTTTAGTGCTCTACATTCTACTAATCTCCATTTGGATCAACACAGTCTGCTCCAGGGCAGCTGTGGCTACAGACATCTTACCACCACCAGTGGGTGATGGTAAATGATAAATGTTGAGGCACTTTGAAGAAGAGCATCTATACCATCATCATCATCATCATTATTATCATTATTATTATTATTAACATTATTATTATTATCATTATTATTATTATCATTATTATTATTAACATTATTATTATTATTATCATTATTATTATTAATATCATTATTATTTTCATTATTATTATTATCATTATTATTATTAATATTATTATCATTATTATAATTATCATTATTATTATTATTATTATCAT
>JAVQKC010036860.1:0-14923 GCA_036025475.1 Philypnodon macrostomus
GGCGTCTTTATGGTATGCACCTGTGTGCAAATGTTGAAAATGATCCGGCAATTCGTTTTTGAGTTATCGCGTTCACAGCTAGGATCTGCGGACGCGGACGCGGACGCGGACGCGGACGCGACACGCTGTTTTCGCCGATATAAATACCTTAAGCTTACCTGGTTGAAGCTTGATATGCAAAGTCAATGATGGCCACTAATAAATGATTGTGAGTAAACCACTGTCTGGCTGACTGCATATGTCTCTTTCTCAACCCTGACACTAACTGACCATTGTCCAATTTAAGGCCTATAGTTGCTGGAAGATGAATTGATAAAATATCCCAGTGTTGGGGATAAGGCATTACTTACATGTAAAAAGGACCCCCCAGCATGTCTAGCATACTATGCATAAGTCATTCGAGACAAGATTACTACATTGGATTTCCTATTCAAGTCTGCACCAGGCCTGAAAATGGATTGGGTTTTTTTCAGTGAAGCCTTGTTTGATGCATCCCACCATTGATTTAGTGTCCGCTGTCTTCTGAAGCTGCTTTGCATTTGATGGATCAAATGTCTCATAAATAACTAGGCCCAGAGAAAGGTGCTGGATGTTAGGTCCACATCTGAAGAGCCAAGCATTTGTCAAACCTGCTGGAGCAAAATACAACTGCATCCCCCATGGATCAGTAACAAACCAGTAACACAATTTATTGCAAATATATTGTGAATGCAATATTGGCTAACACAATATCACATAAAACTAAAACTGTTATGTATTGCTGCACAATATATCACAAAATGATCGTTGTCGCAATATCTGTTGTTGCAATATCCATATCACAATATCGCAATAATGATATGGTCTTAAATGTGATACTTTTCCATGTTTTTCCATTGGAGCTGGGCATAAAAAAATGTGTTGTAAGTCTTATTTGTAAATAATATTGATATTGCAATATTCAACATAGTTTCCCATATCGTGCAGCCCTATGTATTGCAGTAATGTTATGTTATGGTCCTCCCTTCCTGTTGTGCTGGTTTAGCCCTGGTTTGGTCCTAGTTTAGTCCTGTTTTTTCCTTTTAGTTTAGCTCTGGTTTGGTCCTTTTAGTCCTGGTGTGGTCCTGCTCTTCAACTTCAATGTAAATTTAAACAATTGTAGTATACTAAAAGAAATCTCCAGTCATATTGGTATAGCCAAACTAAACTCAACATACCTATCACATCTTTCTAATTTATTGTAGTCCTACCACTAACAACTAACATTTTTGTTTGATTTTGTTTCTTTTTGGCCTTGGGTTCTCATAGTAAAAATGATTACTTTTAGAGGAAACATAGATGCCACTTCGGGGGGACAAAAGGGGATTGTGAGGACAGAACATCATTTAGCCGGGTGCGTTTTGCTGGCAGGCCTTTTATTTCTTCCCTTTACACAATTTTCAGCTCCAAATTGGATACAAGTTCCTTCATGGCACAAGCCCAGTGTGATAGCCACAAGTTATGGGGGGAGTTATCCAATTTGAACAAGGGGCTGCATGATGTTTGAAAAACATGTGATATCTGTTGAATATTGCAACAACAACATGGCAGGTCATTTTTTGATACCCTCTATGAGATATAGTGTGACTATATGTCATTTAAATTTTTAGTAGATGATGTGTAAATTACTAGACAAACGATAGGACTAAACCTGAACTAAACCAGGCTTAATATGGACTCAACCAGGGCTAAGTCAAGTCTAAACCAGAACTAGGCTTACCAAGGACCCATGGCAAAACCAATACAAAACCAGAACTCAATCAGACTTAACAAGGACAAAACCCAGGCTAAACCAGAACTAAACCAGGACTAAAATGATCACAGCTGGGCTTCTATCAAGGCCATACCATAGTATATATTACAATACAGTTATTGCATTTTGGGATATTGCAAAAACAAAAAAGTTGCAATTTCTTGTGCACCCCCAAGTTTAACATTATGCAAACGCCACACCCCAGCACATTTATTAATCAAATAGTCAAAAGTTGTTATGCTTTCATGATGGATGATAATGATATACCAAAGAACTCTTTGGTATAATTAATACCTTTTTCACAAGGGTCAACATCTGGTTCACATCTGCAAAGGCACTCAGACAAATAGAGCTTTTAGGAAAAAGCAAGGCAGGGCTAATGTGACTAAATGATGGTGCAAATAGTCTACACCATCTAATATTGAATAATAAAAGCGGGATAATTTATCAGCTCTGCCTTTCACTTTTATATAAGAGAGAGCACATTAAACTGCACCTTAATGTGGCTGAGTGTTCTGCCGAGACAGACAGATTGCAAATAGAAAACAATAGGGAGGTATAAACAAGTGAAATTTAGTATACTGCAGACTATTGGCAAAGGGCAAAGCTTTTATAGCATCTTAAAGGGCAGAACAGTAGTAGTAGTAGTAGAAGTGGTAGTGGTAGTAGTCTTAGTACTAGCTTTACTTTGTGTTAGACAATGCCTTGTATAGCCCTATAAGTTAAAATGTTAGAGACTTGTTTTTTTTATTTGACTTAAGTAGTTTCAATAGTTTTTAAAGCTGATTACACAATTGATTGGTTGTTAGAAAAATGTATTTGTCCAATGTAGAATATCTTTGTTGTTTTATTATGGCGCCTAGGAAATCATTGGAAAATGTTTGTTGGAAAAAAGTATAGGAAGTGTCCAAGGGATTTTTCCTTTAGAAATATATGGACTCTCATGTCAGTGCTAAATACAGACAATAAAGACAGACAGATAGACATTGTGGCCATCCCTGCAGGCAAAATATGACCTATTATTGTAATCTTGAGTACAAAGTGAAAATGTCTGGACCTAACGTTGTTCAACTAAGGAAATAAGCAAATATAATAGTTATTATTATTTTTATTTTTTTTATTTTGAGTGGGACAGAGCATGTAAACATACCAAATTATAGCAAAATGCTAATTTTCATCCATTGTCCCAAGGGTTTGGGGGAGGTAGAAAATAATATAATGCATAAACAGTATACATTATAATGCATTATTACTATAAAAAAATGTACACATTTTCTATACCTAAAACACATTCTAGTTTAAACACATACATACGGGGCATAATGGAAACTATTTCTCTTATTATACAAAGTACACATCACAGTTGAACACATTCATTTCCAAACATCCATACCCATTTATACACACCCCATAGAGCCATATTATGTAAAATTCCGCATTGTGTAATAATCTGCCAAATTTGCTATAACATTTTCAGTTTCAATAATACCACATTCAGTAATAAAATGTTGTATTTTGTAATAAACTGACCCAGCGCAATATCCAATAAAATTAACAACTTATTACAAAATGTGTTACATTTGATTTCATATTGTGGCAGTTTAGTTATGTGATTTTATTACATAATGTGGTGAACATTTTATTAGATTTTTGCAGAGTATTACATAATGAAGTATTATTACATAATGTGGCTCTACACACCCATTCTACACAGTTTCTAGGAATTGTTCAAAATTCCATTCAATATTATACATTACAGTTTACATTACAAGTAAGGTAAGTGCACTCCTGATTCAACCAGAAATATTTTGTAACAGTTGTAACAGTGAGGCAGGGGGAATTATAATAAGTATAAAGTAGTGCTTTATGTCTGTTTTAATTCATAATCTGCACCTCTCAAAATGGTTCCAGATCCATAAAGGTGTCTTGCTTAGTATCCACTTTTATCACTTGATTTGACTTGAAGACATCAGCGGTTAAACCAAATGTCACCCACATAAATCTTGTTTTAATGTTTTTCAAAATGTTTTAAGATGCCCTTGCCTTTTTTGTAGCATACCTTTTGGGCATATGCTGTCAACATTACGAAGTCAAACAAGCGAGATAAGTGATTGAACTGAAATTTGTTTTGTGCCGGGACATCATTTGTGTGGTTAGCTGAATTAATCCACTCTTTAAAATGCATGCCGTAATCTGACCTTTAGCTCCTGCCATTGGGTTATTGACTGACAAACTGGCACTTGTTTAAAATGTCCTCAGCACCTTTTGACTCAAACACGGAGGGCTGTAGTAAAGATAAAGCTGTATGTTTTCAATGTGGAGGTAAGATTGATTGTGCCTGTTAAGTATCATCTGACAGAAATGTTTAATTGCTTTCAGTGGTAATGCATTCTGATTCTTTTTGTTCTGCCATCTTAAAAAAAAGATCTTTGATACCTGTGGTAGAGTGGTTAGCCCTTCTGCCTCTCAGGACTGAAGACATTTGATCTCTTTGAGTGGAGTGTGAATGTCCTCTGTTACTCTGGGTTCTATCTAGCTATTGTGGTTTCCCTCACGGTCCAAAAACTTGCATGTGTTAGAAGAACTGCTCTATGTTGCCCCTATGAATGTGGGAGTGAATAGTAGTTATCTATCAGCGTATTTTTCTGTATCAGCTCTGCAACTCACTAGCTTTTTTCCTGAGTGTTCCCTACCTAAGGCCTAAGAAGATGAATGGATTTCAAACAGGTAGTTTGTTTCTTGATAAGGAAGAACTGAGCCACTGGTAACATTGCCAAATGGATTTGTATAATGTATAGATTTTTCTACTTAACATCTCAAGCATTAGCATGTTACTAAAGTCATTGATTGTTGCCAGACCCTCACGCCCAGTCTAATGTAATCTCTTCATGTGTGACTGGGATTAGGCCAGTCTCAGGGTTAATCTTGCCGGGGTCTCACTGCTCTGAGCGTCCATTAATATAAGCCCAGGGGCTGTATCTGCAGGAGCCCACGGTCTCTGGTGTTATCTCAGCCAACACATGGAGAAGAGTTTGGTGGAGGACGGTGGGTTTTTTCTAAGAGAAAAATGTAAGTGTAAATGTATGACAGAAGCTTGGTCACTGATGGCAGAATACTACATACAGCCCAGAAGATTGTACAAAACAGTATTTACACATTATGCAGCATGATGATAAAGTTTTTACAAATGCATATACATGGTGTCTCCCTTAGTAAACAAAAGCATAATATGATAACTGTGTTTATGTTGGCAACAAAATCGAAGTGAATTCATTGGCGCTACTTAATTTTGTACCAAGTTGGTCTATTTGGAGAACTCAAATTCTAGAGTAAATGCTATTTCCATGTGTCCAACTACAGTGTGTTTTGCCCTATTTTGCAATGATACAAAATCCCAAAATAAAACCTGGATCCAGAATTTGTTCCAGATCCACCAATATATTTCTAAATAAAAATTTTTATACGTGCTAATATAACCAAACTACTAGCAAAAACATACAATGTAACATTATAGTTCCTTTTTGGGAAACTAGAAAAATCTGACAAAAATGGCAACATACTGTAGTATTTGTGACGACAATAACAATACATTTCCAATATATTTTGCAGCCTTACTTAACACAAAACCATTTAATAAGATTATCTTGAATTTCCAGTGTTTTCATCACTTAATTTTCTTATTCAACAAATCCTTTCCATTCTCCACCACCACCCTTCACACAAAAAACAAAACCGCCACTCTCTCACTCCTAGTATCAGTTTGAGTCCCATAGAAAGTGTGGCT
This sequence comes from Philypnodon macrostomus, assembly GCA_036025475.1. Lineage (NCBI taxonomy): Eukaryota > Metazoa > Chordata > Actinopteri > Gobiiformes > Eleotridae > Philypnodon > Philypnodon macrostomus. The sequence goes on from JAVQKC010036860.1 coordinate 5,556, forward strand.
GGGGCTGTAACACGCAGAGCTTTCCCTTTGGGAGCAGATTTACCGGACTAGCCCAAGCCTTTTGTCTGTAATCCCCGGCACACTTAAACAAGAAGTCTAGCCTCCGAGCAAAAAGCTGGTATTAAAATGAGACTTTGAAAAACACTGTAATCAAAGGGTTATCTTAAAGCCCACCTCCCGGCAAGCAAGCAAGCAAGCAAGCTGCTATTTAGCATTGTTCATTAAATCTGTAAATTATGTATGGCATCTCATAGCACTTACATTGACAACATCTGTTAACTCAAAACGCAACATACAATAACTGTGTGTGTGTAGCATGCATTTTGAAAATAATTTGTTTAGGGACTGTACAAATTGCATTTAAAGCAAATATAAGCTTTCACAAATGATATGTCACATACAATTTGATTTGCGTTAAAGAAGGAGCAGTTATAGCACTCTGTTTGTACCAGTGGCAGTATGGATCAGATCAAATACATGCCAGCTATTTCTGGAATGAAAAAGGGTAAATAATCTCTGATGTACAGCCACTCATCTTTTCACAGCTTGTCTGTTGAGCACTCTACTTTACCTCTACATTACCTCTACATGATTTATTTTCTCAGGAGAGGCTACGGTTTCTTCATGTTTAGATCATATTTTAGCTGATGCCGTGAAGCCCAACACACACCATTGTTTAGTTCTGGTTTTGTCAAAAATTGAAAAGGCTGATTGATTTTTATTAAAGATGGTATGTGGATCAGTGAATAAAAATGGATCTAAAATTAAAACAATTTGGCTTACCTCATAATTTAATTTCAAATTAAATTGCTCCCTGTGCAATTTCTTCTTTCGACTGAAAGCAATGAAAGAAATGTAGAGGAATAAACTATGGGTACCACGATGGACCTTTTCAGGCGTGGCACCGCTTGAAAATAGAACAGCTGCGGGAGGTGCGTCTGGGGTGTCTTGGCCTTAAGAGTCCCAAAAGGAATTAGTGTGAGAGCTTGTCAAATACGTCTGAATGCAATGACTGTAGAAATCTTTATTTTATAAATATTTAAGTCTGCTCATAATTTTTTCCTTGATAAGTAAGAACAATTTTGTTTTAGGAATGTTTTTATTTGTTGTACTTCTACATATGGCTGGGCTTTCTCCAATCACACTCTATTGTGAAAACTTTAAGCTGATACCTTTCACAACAATGACAAGATGATCTAAGTTATCATTTTTATATTTATTACTGAAAAAGAATATTCAATGTTTGAGGTTGTTTTTTCCACTTGAATTAATTAATTGTATATATATATATATATATATATATACATTGAATTTGATCTACAGTTTTATGTTTAAAGTAATCATTTGTGAATATTGTGTTTTTATTAGTCTACTCCATGGCATGTTTTCAGTGTGACACTTCCAGACATCTTCAACAGCTCAGCATTTTACAAATATTTTTTTAATACTATCAGCAGCATTTGCGTGTGTAAACATCCCCCAAAGGACATGTGTCAAATTAATCTCCAGTTATTGTCAGAGTTTTTGAGTGGTTTGCTCTGATTTAATGTTGCTGTAAAGGGTCCAGGGGAGGGACTAAAGTAAAATTATGATAGATTACCTATTTCTAAAACAAGGTCAGATTAAAAATGTACTATTTTAGGAAACCTACAGACTACAACTTTAAAGTATTGGTCCATTTCCTTTCAGACCACCAGACATATCTATTTGTGCATTTCTGTCTCTCCTCCCTCCAACAGCTACCTCTCTGACTTTATACACAGGGTGATTTATATGCAGTGGAACTCCATTAGCAGGAAATGAGTTTTATATATGTAAGATGCAAGGTTGGCTTTTGAAGGTCTATTGTTGCTTTTCCGATAATAAAGCTCTTGCATTAAACATGCTGTGGCTTATTAGCAAGACTAACAATAGTAATGAAAGCATTTATTTGATTTAGAAACCAAGGTCGCTTGTTTATTTAGTGTGCAGCCTAATTGGGTTCGCCTGGTGTGGGGGGGTTGGTTGTTCTTGTATACTTTTGTTTTGTTGTTTGCGATCCATCAGAGCCAGGGTCGTAACAATCAGGTTGTTGCCATGGTTTTTTGCTGGCTTGAATTCATTTGTACTAATTTGTGTGGAAAAACATGTCATTGACTTTTCAGGCTGCATAGAAACAAACTTGGTTGAACTGTGGAAAAATCTGATCTACAAGAAGCTTAATTATAAACGTCTGTGTTCAAAATATATGTATGTGTGGTGGCATCCAACTACATTTCCTGATGCATGTTTTGTCAATGAGTTAGTGTAGTTCTAAATCATTTTGCATATTAAAGACTCTGACCACGACGCACTGGTTGGACCTAGAGGTCACTTCATTTCATTGCCATAGCCGCCATACAGCTGGGACTAAATTCTCTGAAGAATGTTCCCTGCACCCTGCATTTCTCTGAGAAAATATGTACTCGCTAAAGGTTGTTCAGAAAGCGACATTGCCGCTGTAGTGAATAGGCTTTGTGGAGAGTGCATGGTTTTCAATGGCGCACACGAAGGCCGCCTCCTACACGCCGCTCCAGCTCTGACAAAGAGGAAGGACATGCAGTACACTCGTTCCCTTCTTTTAGCACCAAAAGCCAGCGCAGCATTTACCTAAAACCGTTTAAAAGTGATTGACTATTACTGACTTCACACAATCCAAAAAAAATGATATATTTTTAATTCACCATAGCTCGTCAGATACTTTCCATGCGTGTACCAGTGTTTGTCCTGGCTTGGTTTTCTGGCTTCAACTATAATTTTCTCTATATTACAAGCAAGTACAAGCAAGGACTATAGTCTATAGGATCTGTACCTTTTGTTATTGTGTTTAAAAATTCAATTTATTTTTTTTTATATTGATGCACCTCCCCTTTATGTTTAGGTCCCTTTATGTCACGAGTGCTTTGTGGTTATTTTTTGTAAAATGTTGGCAGATTAAGCAATTTAACAGCTTGCCAAACATGAATAACAGGTTATTCATGCATTTATTGAACCTTGGACAACAGGTTCAATGTTTTTGTCTTTATAAATATTAGTTTGGCTCTAGTTATTTGGCAGACTAGAAACAATGTTAGGGCACAGACCTCTGCCAAAGCATTAAACCAAATCTTATAATGGTAAAAATTTAACCAGGTAAATGCTCCCTTCATTCAGCCTCAAAAGCTTGAAATCTCTATAACGAATAATTCACAATTAAAAAATATTCAGGCTGTGATCCAGATGCACACTAAGGAGTAATGAATTCTACCTTTATATATTTTCATCTTATTAACAGACCAGCAAACAAACAAACCAGCCATAGATTTTAATCTCTTTAGAGGAAAATATAAGTATTTTAGATGATGTAAGTTCAGATTTCTGCTCCAGTTAGTTATGATTTCAGTAAATAAAATGTAAAATCCTGCTTGAAGGTATTTCTCCAAAACTCTAAAATATTGCACTATTATTTTTTCATTGCTCAAAACGGAATGAAATATGCCCTTTTCAGTTAGTCTTTTCAAGATTCTCCCATTGGTCTCTTTATGTTATCCCATCCTTTAACTTCTTTCTAATATCTGATATTGTGACAGTGCTGGTTTGTCTCTTGAGGACTCCTGTCTGTTCCTACATAGAGGTCTGTTACTGGGGATACTTGACAGTGACGCAGTGTGGTCATCTGCTCACACCTCCTCCACGCATCATGCCTTTACATTCCTCATGTTGCACTCACTTCATGTCCACCTAAATGTCAACCGTGCATAAACCAAAGCACTGAAGAAAAGCCTGTGCCTGTTTGCGATCAAACCATAATGTAATAAAAATGTACACCTTGGTAATTTACCGAGATACAGAATACCAATATTATTTCTTGTATTATAAACATTTCTCATATACTGTAACACCTGTTTATAATGTGATGTGTGCTCATTAAAAATATATATAATTGAGTTTATATCACCTGCAATACCTTTTGTTTACTTTTTCATAATACTTAAAACGGCCATAATCATAAACATAACTCAACCTTTGTACTTGTGCTTGAATGCAGTTAAGCCCAAAGTAGCTGGAATAAACTCCAGCAACATTTGCTACACAAATCTGCACTAAACTGACATTAATTTGTGTGACACTTATCATTTTGAATTATTGTGCTCCTGTCTGTATATAATTATATGTATGCTCATAATCCTTGGCAATTTTCCACTTAAAATTGCTCCTATTCAAATAACAAACACTCAAACAAATCCTTTAATTACAAATGTATCCTTTTTGGAACACAGTAGTTTGATTTCTGATTGCAGTATTCACACCAAAACAATGTCTTCTTAATCCTAATCTTAATATTTGAGTCTGCACTTCACGTCCAATTCAGTACACATCCTAATGGAGTCTCAATTATACATGGCTCTTCAGTTCATTAACCGTCACTGTTGCTCAAAAATTAAGCTTTTAAATTAGCTCATCATTATGCCTTTCTTCACACTAATGTACTTTCATTTACATTTTAAAATAGCAACTGTACAATATAAACACCTCTGTCTACACTAGAGGCTTCTTCACACATTATGCCCAAAATTTGCAATATCAACCAATGCATTATCTCTATTGCAAAAAAAACAAAACACCATGGTCTTTTAAGTTTTAAGCAAATTTGACTTGTCGATTAAGGAGCTATTTCTGCTTTATTGAACAAGCATCAAAATATTGCAAAAATATTGAAATTGCAATATTTTGAATATTGCTTTCTCATACTGTGCAAAAAGTTTTGGTCGAATCACATAGCTCAAAAGATTTGTAATCAAAATGTGGCTTGTAGAGATTTTTGAAAAACTTATAGAAAAATGATGTGTTCTAAAATTAAAACTTGAGGCTACATCCACAGTCAATCTCCTTTGGTGCATTTCAATATATAATCTATACTAGGCTCTGATTGTATCAGTACTTAAATTGCAAAACTTGTAAATGCTGCAGAGGATGTGGTAATTGGAAAACTTCAGGGTTGAAAAATTAGAAACAAAATGTATTTATCACTGTCACATTTGGTCATTTTTATGCGGCGCCTTTCCTCATTAGATTGCACTAGCTCACACAGACAGCCCACATCTTTTTGCAAACTATATTTGACTGCTCCTCCTATTTAAGTTTGTTCCATTTTGAATTTTTAGGGAAAGTAGCAAAGAATACAAATATAATATACTGCTGCCCCTTAAGGCAATTGAATAGACATTTAACCAATAACTGCACTAAGGGGGTAGCAATAAACTCAATAAAATACAATACACAACTCAATAAAACACAATCATAAGCTTTGAGTTGGTGCAATTTAAAGGAAAACAAGGCATAATAAGCAGAACGCTACTCCATTTTGGATCATTTATGGATAACAGTTAGAGAACTACTGATCTAGTGTGCACCCACCTCAAACCCAAAGTAGCTGAAGATTCAGTTCCAATTAAATTGGCACTACCATATTTTACTATAAGTCGCTCTGGAGTGTAAGTTGCATCAGTCAAAAAATGCTTCATGAAGAGGAAAAAAATGTATATAAGTCTCACTGGACCATAAATCCCATTTCACAAAATCCAAGACCAAGAACAGACAGCAGGCTCCTGTGTAGCCGATAATTTCCCAATACATGATAATAAAGCAAAATACTGAACAGTGCATTATAATTTCTGTATGAACTTTATATCATTACTACCATCGCTCTTTATAATCTTATAACAATAATAATAATTGTGACTATCTGTAAACCAAAACAACCCTCAGACACGCCCCCGTTGTCACAGCGACGGCAGTGAGCACTTCATGGAAATTCTGATAGTTTGCATTTTTAAATTGTGTGGTGGTGTGAAAGCAAAGGTTTGCAAACCCTAAAAATTATATATATTTTGATCTATAAGTTGCAGGACCAGCCAAACGATGAAAAAAGGTGTGACTTAGAGTCCGGAAAATATGGTATGTATCATTATTCTTTTGTCACTTTAACCTCTGTGTTTTGTGCTCCCTGCAGAGATACCGGGCGGGTCGCTGCGATGACATCCTCAAGTGGAAACCCCCCAACCTGAACTCGGTCGACTTTCGGCTAAAGATCACCAAAGTGGGCGGAGAGGGGTGAGTCTGTTTCCACGGTAACGTTCCACACGCACCCATGATTGTACTAGCACCTAGGGTTTTGTCACACACAAGGAGTACACACACATACACTTCTGCTGCCTCCGATAGAGAAATGTAATGCTGTTTCTCCTTTGACATGAATCGTTTCCTTTCCATTTTTCAGATCGCAATTCTTTTAGCCTCAGGGTTCAATCCTTCTCATATAGGCTTACAATGTTGCAGGAAAACAACTTCATTCTTCCCCATATCACTGCCTGTTGTTCAAATCTTGATTTATTTTTTTGCAAGCCCACCATCACCTCATCATCCATTTCCTTTTATCATTTTGTTATATAAATTATTCAGATACCCCTTTATCCTAGTAAGCATTAGTGCTAAGCTATAGAAATAAACAATGGGGCACTTGCAAGACATTAAACCTATAGTGTCTGTGATGCCTAGAGATATAGTTAATTATACAGTTACATCTGCACATTGTTACATTATCTTAGGACTCTTTATAGTATTTGAACTTGAACCATTGTTGCACTATTTAGGGCTGAATACTGTTTTCAATGTTTGTTTGTTTTTTACCAGGCATGCAAATTTGTTATAGAGATGGTGTAAGAAAAAGTTTATAATGCTCAAGATCTTTTTGGTGAAGAGGTTCTACTCTTCGAGGGCCAAAACTGTAGCCACAAGGTCACCTTTTCCCAAGCCCAAGATTCAGTCAGGATTTGCATAAAGACCATTACCAGACAAAATATGCAAACAACCATATTATTTTCTCTTGTGTACCCTAACAGAAGCAGCTGAAAGCCCAATTTGTGGTTTGAATCAATTGAACCACATTAACATCTTCACATAAGCAGCTTATCCATTCCAGTGTGCAATTTTGTCCCTTTCCCTTTCTTTCACTGACCTCCACTCACATTCCAGAAGCAGTGTGCATTTTGTATATCTAGCTTTATGATAGGGATGCACAATATCTTGCAAAATGATTGTTAACCCAATATCAGCAAATGCAATATCTGTATTGAAAAAATCTAAATATATTGTAATGAACCCATGGTCTTTAACATGATATTTTAGCTAGTAAAGAAAAAAAAGTGCCCCTGGAGGGGCACAGAGGTATTATAATGGGGGCGTGACCTGACAGACTATTATAGCCAAATGAATTAGGTAAATTAGATGCAGGGACATTTGCGCTGGCTCATTCACTAAGAATGCACAGGTTTGGTAGAGACTTCTATTGTTTGTTCTGACGGGTTTAAATAAAGATTATTGCACTAGGACAGTTTAAACCTTATGCCAACTTTTATCATATAGAGCCTGAGATTATAACAATAATAACAGTTTAATTATACTGAAAAAGTCAGTCTTGTTGAGGTCTTGTTTTTAAATGTACAGTAAGGATTATTTTTATCATTATTCATATTTCTGTATATGTAGTAGTTTGTGTGTATTTTATATACAGAGGTTGCAAATGTTTTTTTGGTGCCAATGGGGGGCCCAGTTGAAAAAGATTGAGAACCTCTGGCTTAATAACTTGCAAAAGAATATTGATAACACAGTATTCAACATGGTCATGTCACAGAAAGTCATTAAGAGGCTCCATCAATTACACACCATTGCTTCTTGTACTTGTGCTCCTTCATGCAACAGTAGCATGCCTGAAATAATCACTTCAAATGCTGCCAAACCCCTAGAAGCATACCCCATTCAAACGGTTGGTAACACAATCATTGGCAAATTCAAGGGGCAAAATGTGTTGTGGATTGCCAGTGTGAGTGTATCCTTGAAGGGCACAGAAAAGCATGCACAAATGACTTGTTTGAAAAAAGATGTCTGTTAAAACAAGATGCAATAAGAGTGTACTTTTTGAATCACATCTTTACAATGGACCAAGCTGCATTCACTGACCACTTTATCCATTGTGGTTTGCTGTTGCGGTTTTCTTTTGCATGTTTTGTCATTGTGCCTCAAGAGAGGATCTTCTGCAGACCTTGAAGACGTTTCTCTCTTAATCCCAGATGTGGTTGTCTGTAGATGGACTGCCCATATGGCACCAACAACCATGCTAGGTTCAAAGTCACTTAAATCTTCATCATTTTGGTTCTTGATTTGGACTTCTACAGGTTTCTCTTGAACATATGTGCATGACTAAATCATTGGTTGATACAGTGCGATAGGCTAATTAGCTTTTCCAACTCACCAGCAGGTAAACCTAATAAAGTGGCCAATGAGTCTAAATTAGTCATTTTGATTCCAGACAAAAACAAATTACATGAACACACCCCAAATCTGTGTTCAAATCTGTCTAGCCTCTTCTGTCGCCTTTCCTTCTCTCTTAGTCATGTTTGTTGCAATTGAACATTTTGGACATGCAGAGCCAGGCGACCTCAGTGACTGTTCCAGCCACTGTTCACCAACGACAGACTGGCCCATTCTTCTCCAAAAGCCAGCCAGCGAGAGCCAGGGAGTCAGCATCTTGACTCCTCCTTTCACGTGGGCGAACTCAGACGAAGAAATGTTCTGATGTATTTTTTCTCCTCAATAAGATGATTTTTTTCTGGCACTTGAAAAAGCCTTGGACTTCACTGTAGGCTTGCTTGCATGTGTGTGTCTGAAAGGCAGAGAGATAGTGAGAGATGGACAGACGTAGAAGTAGGTATCAACTGTTTATTCATCAGCCCACACAATCAATCCTTGAGCATGTCTTTGTGTACCACCGAGACTCACACAGCCTCTGCAAGTTTATTACCTTTTCTGCTGAAGAAGAAAGCACAAAGGCAGACTGTCATTGCTGCACGCTGGGAAAAGAACGATGGTGATTTAAAAAAGAACAAAGTGGAAAAAGATGAAGCAATGTCAGAAAGTATGCAAGCGCCCCTCCCCAGATCAGCAGAACAGAATCTAGAATTGTGGTTTGTCTGTGGTTACCAGACACTGAGTTGGGGCCCCAAAATGGAAGATTTTTATTTGAGCTGACAATTTGTGTATGTAAACTGTATACAATGTAAGTTGCAGTAGTCATTTTATGTAAAACAAATGACAAATGTTGCTACTGTTGGTTTGTTAAGTGATTTAGAGCCAGATAACTCCATTAAAAGAGATTGTTGAAACGATTACTTTTTGTTGTGAATTGATGTCTGGAGCTAATTATATCGGCGAAAACAGCGTGTCGCCGATATTATGGAATCACGTCGGTGTTCGTCCGCGTCCGCGTCCGCAGATCCTAGCTGTGAACGCGATAACTCAAAAACGAATTGCCG